>JAOVYW010002651.1:0-14858 GCA_025775045.1 Hiodon tergisus
TGTGTGTGTGTGTGTGTGTGTGTGTGTGTGTGTGTGTGTGTGTGTGTGTGTGTGTGTGTGTGTGTGTGTGTGTAATGGCACATGTATGGTGTGCGTGTGTGTGTGTGAGTGCGTGTAATGGCACATGTATGGTGTGCGTGTGTGTGTGTGTGTGTGAGTGCGTGTAATGGCACATGTATGGTGTGCGTGTGTGTGTGTGAGTGCGTGTAATGGCACATGTATGGTGTGCGTGTGTGTGTGTGTGTGTGAGTGCGTGTAATGGCACATGTATGGTGTGCGTGTGTGTGTGTGAGTGCGTGTAATGGCACATGTATGTTGTCGTTTTGTTTTTCCGGCTGGCAGCCGTGAGGGTTTGTGTAAATTGAAAAAAGTGAAAAGAAATGAAAAGGCATCTGGATAATCTTCTGAGGCTGGCCTTATCACCACAGCGCTCCCTGTAAAGACACACTCTATCTGAAGACCCGCTTGCCAGGGTCTGCTGGGAAACGGACGCAGACGTGAAGGAAGAATTAAAGCAATCGCACACAGCTACCCTTCAGCAAAGTTATTCCATTTTAATCTGGCCATTGCTTGTTCTCATTAGTAATTAACAAGTGAAACATGCCGGTGTCTATGCTGTTTTCAGTCCCTTTTTGTGTGATTGAAAGCGCAGTGATAAGGGCGTGATGAATACAATGTCGATCAGACTCCTCCAGGATTTCTTGGGCAGTTTTGTCCATGCTAATTGCTTTCTGTGTGTCTCAGTGGCTGACTCTGCCACTTAGCTCAGTATTGTGGCTCACCTCAGCTTTGGTAAACAAGGATGAAACAGCTCAGATGACCTTCATATTCCAGCGTAAAAACATGAGCGAACTCACCACCAATTTCTTTCTTTCTCCTTCCTTGTTGTAAAGATGTATTAACAATTGCAAATAACAGGGGTTGTTGAAATAGATTTTCTGTTGTCCAATTTGCCCCTCTAATGAATGCCTTGGGTGTACAGAAAGGGGGTGAGTCACTCCTCTGCAGTCCAGAAATGAGACAATTACGAGGGAGAGCACTGGCCCTCCATTAGTTCAGCTTCAACTGAGTAGACCTGAGAGACTCGGGTTCATGTAGCAGCAGCAAACGCAGGCGCGAACACTCCCTCTTAGATTTAAAAATATGTACATACATGCTTTCAGAAACACGTGTACACCATCACATACGTTCACAAACATGAATCTACACGCACAAAAATACACGTAACTGTGTACTACTCTGTATCGACGAAGTCCACCTGCAGTGGCCTGACTCTCAGTCTGACGGAGAGACAACCTCGTTGTTTGTTCACAGCAGTGGATATGTTTGCTGTTTGTGTACTGTCTGGTGACTGAGACTATCTAGTTGTTTGATCACACCAGTAGATTTATTTGTTGTTGTTTGTCGAGCAGTGAGAGCGGGAGACTAGTTAACAGAATACTTATTTCTTAGATATGGAAAAAACTAAGACCAAGCTGCTTAGTTGGAGAATTGACTGTGGGATCTTCTGTTATATGTTACAGAACTCGTCTATGAATCAACCTGGAGTAATGCACCCCTCTATAAACTTTCTGAAACTAGCCCCTGAGAGGAGGTAGAGTGACAGTGGCAAGGCATTCATTACGGTCGGTTTATTCCATTACTGTGGACAGCAGGAACGTTATCCCCAGGATACACACTTTCAGGCACCACAATTCCACACCAATAAAAATGCTTTAAAAAAAGACCTAATCAGGAGCCCCTGATTGGGATGAAGAAAGCCACACCCTCAGTTTATTCCCCGCTGGAATCGCTATTGTGGACCTTGTTTGCCATCAAACGGAATTCGTAACCATGTGACCTTGCAACATTCCATTACCACAGAGCAGTCAATCCTTGAGACTCCTTGTCTCCATTTAAGTCATTTCACTGTTACGGATCCCTGCTGCTAATTGTCCGCACAGCTAATTGGTAGGTAGTCCTGGAACCCTGATTGAGTGCTGATTGAGTCTTGCTGTCTGCTAGCACAAGGACAAAAGCCGGCTGATTTTATAGTAACCTATGGGCTTTTGATTATTTAAAAATGTATAAGATTTTTCTTTAAAAAAGAAATTTGAGGAAGATGAGGAAGATGAACAAAATGGAATAACAAAAGGTTTATGTTAAACCAGGCAAAGTTAATGAACAAGAGAGAACAAGCAGAGCTTTTGACGAGTTGTGGTTTATTGGGGTTTATCCAGGCTCACGTGAATGACTGCTGGAGTTTGAAAACAGCAACTAGGGGGAGTTCCTAAAGAGGAAGACGTAGTTTGCATAGACTGTTATAGTCTATGGTTCCAACAGTGTTATGGTATTGGAATTCTCAGTAATAGAAGTTGTTACATGAAGTTTAGAATTGGTTAAAGAGTTGGTACACTAAATTCTGCACAGCAATCTTTGTTATAATTTTGACTTCCATTACCTCGGACCCTGTGGGTCTTGTGGGCTGGCAGAGCCAGAATGCCCAAGTGAGGCTTTGTTTTCACACTGCTGTGGATTCGCTTTTGGAAGTTTCCATAAATAAATATGTCAGCAATAAGAGTTTCTATGCAGTACTGCATCCCAGTAGAGACGGTGTTTCCCCCTTCAGGGAATAGCAAGCTGAAGTGAAAATAAAGATGGTTTCATCTGCACAGGCTTATTGGCGATACACACAGGCCTGCATTATTGTCCCATTGGCAACACACATGCCTGTGTTATAGTCCCATTGGCCAAACTCGGGTTTGTCTTCTGCTACCATTGGACAGTTTGTAAGTTTGAAAGTACAGCTTCCCTTGGGAACATTTCAAATATTGCAGTATAACAGTGGTCATTGTGTCTTTCTGTCGAAATAAAGTTTAACTGTTTCCTTTAAAGTTTAAGTATTTCCTGTCTGAATGGAAGTCAGAAACTTTGTTAGTCATTATTACTTTTTAAGTAGCTGTCTGTTCGTGGAACGCAAACTGGAAAACGCCACGGTTATTCAAGGTAGTCTGTCCCGAAAGTCTTGTTCAATTATGTTTGTTTGTTTAGCGCAGACTTTGTGTTTGGTTGTGTCAGACCTCTGCTGTTGAGTTGGTTTTGTCTGTGTGCAGCCATCCGTGGATTTATGCAGCCTCCTGTTGGACAAGAGCCTCTGGCTGGCTTTCTATATTGAACAATGCCTTGGGACAAAATGAATTACCTTAAATTTGGAGCAAAGCACACAGATTTTCATCATTTATTTGTTATTTCGATTATTTATTTATTTTAATTTTTTTTTGGGGGGGGGGGGGTTGAAACTGTTGCTGTTTATCACAAAATTTGACATGGAAAATGGCAGATCTTGTGCAGTGAAGGCAGATCGTTCTCCAGAGCTCTGGATGTCTGTGTAATGAACTATCTAGTCTGCTGTCAAAAGTTTTCCGGGTTTGTTTTTTGTTGGTGGCAACAACCAGCTCCATTTTTTTCTCCTGTAATTCAGTTTTGTTGTTCAGTAGCTTCTTAAATTTGCACAGAAGTCCAGTCACAGCCATTATCGACATTGCTGTGAAACTGGCTTCAGAAAGCATATATATAACTGTGCTCCAAATGGTTGTTCGAAAGTTGTGAGAGGCCCGCTTTAGTCCTAATTTTACCTTGCAGGTTCCCCAGAAAGCCGCATCAGCTCATGTGAGCAGACTTAATGAGGTACCGTTTGTGGGGGTTTATTTAGGTAGAGGTAAGATGCCTCTGTAGCTGCAGGACATTTGGAGATTTTTTTTTTTTACTTTGCAGGGCAGTGGAAATCACCTTGCCCCCCCTACACACACACACACACACACACACACAGCCCCTGAAATACTCATTTGTTTGAAATATTGCCGCAGGAAAATACTGCAACATGTCTGCATAAATTAGCCTCTTACTTAATATTTGGAATCCGAGTTCCACAAAGTATTACTTTCGAATTGAAACAATGCTTGAATCACACATAAATTCTCCAGGCGACGGGACCTCCAGGAAATTCTTCCCTGGAGGTCACATCTCTGATGCAATTCCACGTTGAAACTTTTAATATACAGCCCAATATGCACTTTCAAAAATAGAACTTCACAGTTACCAGAGTTACGTGTGCTGTTCACGTCCATATTCATTGCGTGTGGATGCTTTCTTTCAAGCTTTTCCCTTCATTAACTAGGTTTTGTGAGCCTTATCTGATGGAAGATTGACAATGTGAAAACAGAGCTTTGCTCTGATAAGGAGAAATGGAGACACCGTTCTTTGCAGTCAACTAGCAGTTTTTTGCTGCTTAAGTTTCATGAGCATCGCAGTCAGGCTGTGAGTGGAAACTTCATTTGTGATTAAGATCAAAAGGTGGAAGAAGCAAGAAAGTTGTAAACCTTGCAAAGAGAACTGATGAACGAGAGGTTTGTTTTGTTGTGTCGCTATTTTGTACCTATAGAAAATAAAGGACAACAGCACCTGTGTCACTGGCTTCCATAACAAGTGATGAGGCTCCATTTTGTAGTTTGTGTTACTTATGAGCTTCTAAACCTTCTCTACGAAGGGTGAAAATTTACTTCCACTTAATGCATATTTCATTAACACGTTAATGAAACATGGTGAACTCTGTACCATGATCCTGCTTGACTGACTAGCATCAACAAACAAATGTTTTTGGGGTTGGATCATTTATCACAAAACAAAAAAGTCCTGCTCATCGAAACAATTAACTTTAGACATCCGGTTTCTTTGCTGCAACACAGGATGTAAATGATTGAGGAATTATGTCTATCTGAGTAATTTAATAAAACGTTGTGACTGGCCTGCATTATTTGGGAGTGGTGATGTGCCAGAGTTAATTAATTATTTTAGGTTCAAGACTGATAGGGGGCAGGGGGGTGGGGGGTGGTTACACAGAATGCCTTACAAAGCCCAGTGTGACAAGGCCCGACCCAAAAGTGAGCCAATTATAAAATGAATGCATAAATGAATGGTTAATGAGAAGGTAAACATGGCAGAAATCCAACTGAGGCTGCCATTGGAGATTGGAGGCTGTTTTGTAGAAGCATTTGTTGCAAAAGGGGAAACCCTGGTGAAGAGGAGCAGTGCATCTGTGATTGATTTCTAATGTCCTCTTGATGTTCGCAGTGTCGGTGCCAACTCTTTGACTCGGTGCCGCTTACTTCATCTTCTCTGGAGGGCCTTTAAGTCAGCTTAATTATCGAACTCACAGAATATTTACATATTTTACGGTAGACTAAAGTCCATTGCAACTTTTAAAAAACAAATTTTACGATTATGAGGGTTGGAATATCTCCACAAAGACTGATGGGTGAAATGATTGTGGATCTAATCTAATGTCATTCTAATAAGGGTTACTGTTCACCTCAAGATCTTCTTCCCGTTGCGTAACCGACAGTATGCTCCTGTTTATATGGTGAGAAATCTTACGAAAAATCATGAAACAAAAGTCAGTTTTGGCTGTTCTTTTGTTGAGCTAACTGTTATATGGTGGCACGATACACTACAAAAGTATGTGGACATCAAACAAATGTATTTGTTATGGTTGAGGTCAGGGCTCTGTGCGGGCCAGTAAAATTATTTCACACCTATCTCGACAAGCCATTTCTGTGTAGACCTTGCTTTGTGCATGGGGGCCTTGTCTTGCTGAAACAGGCAAGGCATTTTCCCAAACTGTTGCCCCAAAGTTGGGAGCACAGAGTCAATGTCATTGCATGCTGCAGGAACTAAGTCCCAGATCATTATTCCTCCTCAACCAAACCTTACAGTTGGCACTATGCATCCAGCAGGTAGCGTTTTCCTGGCATCTGCAAAACCCAGATTCATCCGTCGGACTGCCAGATTCGAAGATTTTATCATCACTCCAGAGAATGGGTTTTCACTCTCAGCCATGGAAACCCGTTTCATGAAGCTCCCGAAGAACAGTTCTAGTGTTTTGCAGTATCGAACTCGGTAATGAGTTCTGCAACCAAGGGCAACCTATTTTTATGCGCTACGCCCTTCAGCACTCAGCGGTCCTGTTCTGTGAGCTTGTGTGCCCTACCACTTCGCAGTTGAGCTGTTGTTGCACCTAGATGTTTTTCGCTTCACAGATACAACAACTACAATTGACCGGGGGAAGCTCTAGCAGACCAGAAATTTGACAAACTGACTTAAGATGGCATCCTATGCTGGTGCCACATTGAAAGTCAGTGAGCTCTTCAGAACGGGCCATTCTGCTGCAAATGTTTATGTATGGAGCAACGGGTGTGACTGACATTACCAAATCCAATAATTTGAAGGGCTGTCCACATCCTTTTGGCCATGTAATGTAGTTTTGAGTAACCTCTGTTGGCTGGTGGTGCCCTTGAATTTCTCTGTGTATCTCACTGTCACTGATAGCAATCAAAGCACAGCTGGGATTCATTTCAAACTGCCATAACATGGTTTAGAAAGACTGTTCCTTAATTGATATTTTTTTCCAAACACATTCAAACCCATGAATAGTTAATTATTCTTAGCTGTCCATCATATGGGTGGGATTGAGAGCATGCTAACTACACCCACTTGCATTGCTACAAAATGCATTGCCAAAGCAAAGGAGAGTCGAGAGCTTCTGCAGCAGTTCTTGAAATAGTCGTCTGACGAGAAACTACTTGCTTCAGCTCTATCAGATTTTCACCTGACAGCTAAAGTTGCCTTGTCAGCCATATACAGGTTTTAAGAAGAAAAGGGTGAATATTTTATGGTGAGCTGGACTCGGTCATGTCCCAAATAAGGAGGGACCTTTGGTTCATGAACTGATTGCTAGGGATATACTTACCTTACCGAATGGGTTGGAATGATATAGCTGATTCTAAAGAATGATGCCGTTGATGGGTAGGAGTGATAGGATAGATTTGTAGATGGAGCCACCTTGTGGTGTGTTGGTATGAGTATTAACCTTGTAACCAGTAGGTCACATGATCAAATCTAAGGAGGGGCACAGTTGTTGTACCCTAGGGCAAAGGTCAGGGCCTAGCATTGACTTTTTTTATATGCATAAAGCTGTATAAATCAATAAAGTGATAAGCAGTCCCCTAGGATAAGAGTATCTGTTAAAAAAACAACAATATGACCAATGTGTAGTAGTGACGTTACTAACTGGTAGAAGTGATAAAATTGGGTGAAAGGATATCATTTATAGATAAGGGAAAGTTGTAATGATTTCATATTGATGCCTGGTGTCAGACTGCTGTGGAAATCTGGGAATGAGAAGAAAGTGATTCTCACACAGCCGAGGAATGTCTGGCCCTCCCTCTATCCCTGTCTGTCTGTCCATCATATTCCTCCTCCATCCCCTCTGCATTTGGGACTTTGGATGAACTATAATAATCAAAAATTGTTTTTTATCCAATATTACCTTTCGATTACAATACTGTTTAATGAATCCTTTATTTTTTGTACATCTACAGATAAGTGCTGTAGGTAGGGTGGCATGAAAATAAATCTCTGGATACAGATCATTCCATTTCAGCAAAAGGCTCATTAAACCAGTCACGCGTCCCTGTCACTTTAGAACGGAACCAGTGAAAAATAAAGGTGGGAAAATTGCTTCTTCTTCGCTGTAATTAAAATGACTCTCACAGTCAGCGTTCCTGCCCTTGTGATAAATGAATGGGCCCATTTATCTCCGGTAGGGTCAATACGAGGCATGCTTCTGCAAATTGTTGGTTTTTGTCTCTCCTTGGGTCACCCCTGTACCTCCTTACGTTCACGCTGACCTTCATTCTTGTCCTGGTACCTCTGCTCCTCAGCCATTAATTGAACCGCAGTCTATCTGTATTCCACTCTGATGCTCACAGACAAAAGATGTGCAATGTGTAGCATGTAATGGATGTGAGAGAGCACTCAACAGTTATCCTATTTGAGATGATGAATCTTGTACGGTTGCAGATTTAAAGGTACTTGGGTGATAAGAAATCCATTTTCTGTCTGAGCAAGCAGTTGAGCGAGTACCATGGAAAAAATTCTCTCTGCTATGTAAAAGAGAGATCCGGTCTTGCCTTAACTTTTCATATTTGCAAAGCAGTCGGGGAAGAAAGATAAGGCTGAGATCCGCGAGATCCAAAGCGGAGAGCCCGGCAGTGGTCTTGTCTGGTGCTGTGTCCTCCCTGGGCTGTCATCCCTTTATCATTGCTCATCTGCTAGCCAGAATCTACAGAGCCGCTCCATGCTATCTGAAGGGTTCTTTTATTTACCAAAGCTAGTGTTTTCCCTTGTTCTTCCTCTCGGCAGACACATTTCACAGACTCTTCACTGAGTTTTAATCGCTGAAGGGTTTCTGAGATGAGCACTGAGTTTTAATCAGTCGTCCTTGCCTGTCTGCCTTGTCAGTGGTGGTCTATGGTTAGGCAGTGAAGGGCCGGTCAAATACTTCCAGCAACGCACTGTGCAGTGAAACTCACGCTCAAGATATTACTTTCAAATGGACTGACAATGTGCCTGTCCCCTCCTTTTTTTCCATGTTCCTTCTGGATCTACTAATCCGGCACTGTCTATTCACCTGCAGGTAAGTCTACACATTTACTATATTTTATCCACATTGTACGTGTTGCATTCTCTGTGTAAGGATGACAGGAGATACTGACCATAAACTGGCAGCATTTCTTCCTCTTTTCAGAATTACTGAGTGAATGATTCCATCCTTGGATGGGTCAGAGAATGCCAAGTGTTGCGTTTAGTCATCCTAATGCGACTAAATTTTTGTGTAAATACGTCTGTTCTCTTACAGAATTTTGTGTATTCTTTTACATGAAACTTCCAATGTGGTACACTAATTAACCAGCATGCTCTGCACAGCAAATTAGTTTTAAACCTGAATATTTAACGAAAAGCAGTTTTCCTTGATTGCCTGGCATTAAAAACCCACTGATAAGTTGTTCAATGCTGTGAACACGATGGATTCTAAATGCTTTGGAATTATTTCTTTAAGAGGATCGCTTTGTCTTCCAAATTTTGCTGTGTAACACAAGAATGGTCCAGTACCATGACATTTGCCTACTGATTTCAGATGCTTGAGCGTTTTTTGAATCACCCTCCTCAAGGCAGGAAGCATCTCCATGCAGGCAAGATTATTAGCTTTTAATTGGCCATCTGTTTCTGTGCAGGGCCTTGGCAGAGAAGCTTAGGCTATAAATAATACTATATTTAAATGACTGATATCCATATATCTGTCTAAGTATGCCTTTGCATTTCTCTTGTATTTGTCTCTGTCTAAAGTAAGTGACTGGGATGTATGGTTTAGTCTCCAGCCTAGCCTCCAGAAGAAAGGACTGGCACAACACTAGATGACAAAGTGATAACAAAGACAGTTAATATGGGCTATGCTTCACTGGACACCACATGTGTAAGAAGCCCGCTGAGAAGTCTCTCTTAGTCAATCCATGTGTTTGAAACATGTGACAGTTACGTGGTTACAGTCTTAGGGTCATGGAACTGATCAACCCTTGTGTAGAATGAGGAGCATCAGAAGCGGCCATTTTTTTATGCCATTGGTTTAAGTTCATTACCAGTTAGAACAATGTGCTGACAACACGCTGCACCAGAAAAAGACAGATGATACAGAGGCCTAGCCTAGGGTCTTATTGCCCCCATAATAATGTAGTCCATAATCTCTCTATTTCATAGAAATTTTTTAGTTGGACTGGAAAATTTAACATGGCAGAGATTTAATTTAGACTGACAATCTTTTTTAAAAGTTTTCTGTTGTTATTCACACGCCACTGATTTCCAATTTAAATACATTTCCAGAAGTGCATCTCATCTATACAATGAAGCATCAAAATTTTCCATGTTTTTCAAGTAGTCTTGATACATACAGGGGAGAAATGTGACACAGGGACGATGGAGGGCTGGAGGAATCCTGAAAGGAACCTCTAATATTATGTTAACCCCTAAAACTACAGCACTTTTGTACGTTGCTCTGGATAAGAGCATCTCCTAAATGCCAAAATGTAAATGTACAATGTTGAGGTAATAGATTTTTCTAAAACCTTGGAGTGGTCCGGTTATCTGGCATTTTGCTCACGATTCTCTTTCGGTAATTGTAAGTCCTGCTAACCAGCCACACAACTGAAAGCCTAAAGTTATTGGTCATTTCCTCGGCAGCCATTTATCCTTAGTGTCCTACAAGGCTGACAGATGGTTCATTCTGTTATATTTCTGACAGGATTTGTGCTTTAAATACCCTTACCAGGACTCTGAGGTCCAGAGTCCATTACTCTGCTTAAGCCACAATCCCATTAATTAATGTAATATTAGGTAGCATAATACACTTTGCATAAAATTGTCGCAGAAGTGATTTAAATAAATAAAAACTGGTTTTCATCCAGAGATCCTGTGTACAGAATGTTTAGGAAGGTGAGCATCTTCGAACATTAATTGCTACAGAATGAATTCCTACAGAAATAAAGCATTTTTGTGTATTCTAGTTACTGGTATTGCGTTATACAATATCACACATATGCATGCTTGTCCTATGGACTCCAGAATCATTTTTGTGATCTGCAGCATTTTGCACTGGATGGAATTCCGTGTTTAGTATGCAGTGCAGGCTGCCTGATAGTAAGAAGTTATAACAATAGAGACTTGGTAGGGAAGTACATAATGAAGGTAAAGAATAATTACAAAAACCACCCGGTCACTATTAGACTGGTGTGAATTTGGTGAACGCAAAGGCAGGGGTTGTGTTCCCAGCACTGTAAAATTCCAACTACGAGATGAGAAATGTATAGCACGTCAGACCTTGATAAATTATAGCAACATGCAGTGCAGAGATATAAGGACATCCCGTTTCATCGTTTGTCATTGGCTACTCTTGTTTCTGTTTTCATGAATCAGGTGATTCATTGGATTATGTTGGGCTTGTAGTGACAACCTTTGGTTGGGGTGGGTTGTTTATCTAAAGTCTATTTTAAAAATGTGCCTCTTGTTTCACTGATAGTAACTACATTTGTGCCGGCTTCCCCCAACACAGATCAGGAGGTCTTCTATAAACACAGACTGAACTAGGGCAGCAAGGACTGAAAAATTCATGTTTCAGAACTCGTTGGGGATGATGTGTGATTAGCTGCTACAGTGGTGAAAGAGGGCTAGGGTGACCAACCATCCTACCAATTAGGAGGGTTTGTCCTGTATCCCACGACAAAAAAGTAGATGTCCTGCATACATTTTTTTTTTAAATCGGTCTGAACAATAAATAAATTAAATAAATTGAAATTAATGAGAGAGAAAAAAACGAGAATCTAATCTCCCTCTGTCATGATTTTGTAATTTATTTAGGGTATAGTCTGGATTTTTTAGATGCAGTAAAAGTCGTGATTGGACAAGATAATTTAAATGAGGGCACCAATGTATTACAGTTTGCATTGCTTTGGGTTGGTTAAAGACAAAGGGCAATCGTCCAAATAGTTAGAAAGGGTAACGCTGGAAAAAAATTATTTGGTGACAACCACGTAAAAATTATCGGGGTTTAGGCTTAATACAATGCTTTAGCTACTTATATCATTTAACGTTTTAAAAATGTAAATGTTTATCCGCTTGCCAATACGCCTATTTTTAAGGCAGTATGTTTTATCAATTTTTTAATCATTTGGATGTATTTCAAACTTGGCAGATTTGTTACAATGATTTTTGATTATTGTGTATTGTGGCTATAAGCCAATTGGTTTCACGTCCGCCTATTCAGCTAAAAACTAATTCGTTTCACGTTCCCCTATACAGCTAAAAAGCGTATTAGTTGTACGTCCCCCTATTCCGCTAAAAGCTAATTAGTTTGAAATCCCCCTATTCAGCTAAAAGGCTAATTAGTTTCAAGTCCCCCCTATTCTGCTAAAAGCTAATTAGTTTCACGTCCCCATAGTCAATTAAAAGTTAATTAGTTTCACGGCTACCTATTCAGCTAAAAAGCTAATTAGTTTCACGTCCCCATATTCAGCTAAAAAGCTAATTAGTTTCACGTCCACATATTCAGCTAAAAGCTAATTAGTTTCACGTCTACCTATTCAGCTAAAAAGCTAATTAGTTTCACGTCCCCATATTCAACTAAAAGCTAATTAGTTTCACGTCCCCATATTCAACTAAAAGCGAATTAGTTTCACGTCCCCATATTCAACTAAATGCTAATTAGTTTCACGTCCCCATATTCAACTAAAAGCTAATTAGTTTCACGTCCCCATATTCAACTAAAGGCTAATAAGTTTCACGTCCCCATATTCAACTAAAAGCGAATTAGTTTCACGTCCCCATATTCAACTAAAAGCCTGGTTAAATGAAGGGGGCTTACGCACGGCTGCTGCACTAATTTCCTTCTGAAATATAGAGCAGTTCATACTCGACTCTCCCTTATTTGGCACACACCTGACAACAGTCATTTTGGTTTTGTATCTGAAGTTCATGAAATCGGAAATGTGCAGTGCTTTGTCCCTCATAATGGGCCCGATTTCTGAAGAAAGTTGAACAAGCGCCGTGCTGGTTGTCTGCTCGATTCCTTTCTCACCCACTGCCCGTTGAACATTGCGTCGAGAACCTTTGCAAGGTATGTGAGCCAGGCTTAAGACAGCCCGACGAACGTATCACAGGGTGCTGCTTCATGTCAAGGTTTGTAATAGTCTAGAAGCACAGATCTGAGGCCTTGTGCTTTCTGGCCGTAGAAACCTATAACAAGGACAACAAATCCCATCTCGTTCTGTCGGCTCAAGGTTGCTGGCCGTTGATTTATTAGCCTTAGCTTCGCTCAATAAAGTGGCAGAGAACAAAGCCACAGGAAATAACTTAGCCATGACTATTAAATGTTTGTTTCTGGGACTAATGTACAAACTACTGACTCAGAGTATATTAATACTTAATTAGCAAGATATTACCTGGATAACTTTACTGGTATTAGGTCCTTTTAATTTAATTTTTGGCAGGAGATACCAAACCTTACTAAAGTGAGGCTCTGGGTATTCGCATAATTATTTTCTTTCTAGTTTTTTATTTTTAAAACTTTTTAAATAAGATTAATTAGATGTAATGAATCATACATACATGTTCTAAAAATGTATATGTCCAATGGCTAGTCAGTGTTACTGACTAGTGTATTGGAAGTGGAACATGCAGACTCCAAGGGCTTTTTAAAACCATTACCTAGTTTAAAAATGATTACCTGCTGAGCTGATGTTTTCCCTGCTTTATATTGCACATTTGGCTATCACTTACTGTGAGTCTGATGTGGTGATATACATCAGCAATGAGGGGATTGCACTTTTGGTCAATAACTTGTGATTGAATGGCTAAAACTGTTATAATTAGTGCAACATGTTTTTTTTAATCACAAGCATATGAAAGTGATTGGGAGTCAAAACTAGGTCTAATGTCCCACAGGTTGAAAACCACAGTTCAAAACCGTATTGTAGGGACTAAAGGGGGTTATGGATGTCTCCGTAAAGCTAACGGCGACTTTAACGGTGTTGCAGATCTCATTGAGGCAAAAATCTGATGTACTATGTGGAGTTGACCGAGACAGAATTCTAACCTTTGCTGGTACACCTCCAGTGCCACCCGTACTGTCAATTCTGGTGGTGGAGACATCATGTTTTGAGGGTGCTTATGATCAGCAGAGAGGGAAGGAATTAAACAAAGTGCAAACAAGCCCTAGATGGACCGCTAACCATGAACACCCAAAACTGTTGGTTCTTCCACAAAGTGTTGACTCAGGGGATGAATATTTGCGTTCAACATACTTTGGTTATTCATTTTACTTGGTGGTTTTTTTCACAATAAGTGTTTGGTTTAAAAATTCCTGTTTAAAATTTTAGAAGTGCTTGCTTTAGAAAAGGTGTCTGATTTAAAAAGCCTCTTCCTCAATTATTTTCTTGTTTCTCTTCATTGGCCAACAGATCTGGCCCATTTCCTTATCTCCATTCCATCCATTAGCTAATGAGTTTGTGGAATTATTTCCTCATCTCCATTCACTGGGTTAAGAGATCAGCAGGTATCATTAATTAAAGTTAGAGTTAGTGAGGGAGAGTGCATGCAAAAGGCCTATGTTAAACTGGGCTAAGTTAATAAGAAGGACATGGCTTTCTAAAACTGCAGCAGGATAACATTAATCACATTTGCCAGGAAAAGCATTTTAATATTTCACCTCATTAGCGTAAGCAAAGTTAAGAAACTAAAGTTTTTACACAAAGCGAATGGCTTTCCAAATCAGCTTAAGTAATTAACACTGACATGAATTATCAGCATTATGGCGGAGAAGTATCCACACGCACAGACCAAAGTTCACATGTCTTGCAGTTTACCACATAAACAATGTTGTTAAAAAGGCAAAAGCTAACAGGGTGTATTTGCTTTAAAACAAAATAGTTTAAAGAAAGACATGAAACAATCCAGAAGTTAACAAAGCACGTAGATTCTCAAATTAATTAGCTTGCCTAATAACATTTAGACATATAAAGTATTTTAAATACAGCCAATCATTATAAAGTACGGGATAAAATACAGCTTATATCATCATGGACTTGTATCATGAAACCCGAAGTTACTGACCTTCTGACGCGGACGGAATAATTTCTGACATAATACAGTCACTGCAGATTCTTAGTCTGCTTTAGTTCAGAGCCCTGGAGAGACTTTTGCGAAAGAGGTTTGTGAATCAGCGCTGTTCAGGCTGTTTTGAAAGCGCACATGAAGCATGTTTTCTTTGATTTTAAGGGGAAATGTACTTCATGACCTGTTAATGGTTCTCTGTGACTGGGCACGGGAGTTTGAAAGGGCTGGCTTAAGGGTCGTGGCTGCCCTGTTCACCACTACTCCTCTCCCCCTCCCGTGGGTCCCGTCACTCAGGGTACTGTTATGGAGTGCCTGGAGATGCT
>JAOVYW010002652.1:0-14857 GCA_025775045.1 Hiodon tergisus
TTTTCCTTCCTTGGACCACTTTTGATAGGTACTGCAGACCGGGATCACCCCACAAGAGCAGCAGTTTTGGAGATGCTTTGACCCAGTCATCTAGCCATCACAATTTGGCTAAACCAGTGAAACACTTAAGAATGACATGTACACAGCTATAATAATTGCCTGGTCTAGCACATTATTTGACACTTAATATTTTTCTTCTGAGATAACGAGGCATTTGTTCAGCAGCTGCTCTTTGCCAGAGCAACATTCAGGGTTTACTATTTTACATTGTATTCATTTATACATCTGGATATTTACTGAAGTACATACAAACTACTGCAGTGACACACACAGTTTATAACTTGCTTATATGTAGCTTGTACTTTGAACGGATTAGATAATCAGGTCCATGCAGGACCTGATTATGATTTGCTGTACTGATTTGATTTGGTTTCTTCGATGGTTTTAGTTGCCTGGACTCCTACTTGGATCTGTTATTTATTTATTTGTTTGTTTATTTATATGTAATACTGAATTTATTATGTTTCTGTATCTTCAGTAAAGTTTACTTATGAACTTAATAACAATAATAATAAGAATATGTTTTTGCTTCCGAATCAGCAAAAAAGGCATTCGCTCTGTTGAGATGAAGAGATAGAGTATGAAACATTTCATCATCACTAACTTTGTGCTAGTTTATTTTTATATTTAAGGTCCCATTCATAAGCAGTACAACATAATTTACCGGCACCGTACAAAGTTAAAAACAAAATGTGTTACGGTGGACTACACTGCTCCTGCTTCCTCGTCTCAATGTGTTTACAGTGTATACAGTGGCTAACTGGTGGCATCTCATTCACTATCACTCTGAGAGGCCACAATACAAAACAATTCATTGGAACTTATCAGACTATTCCCACTATCTCTACAGAAAAGCTTACAAACATTTATCTGATGAAGGAAAGGGAGAGAGACTTCCGATTATAGGTTAGTTCAGTGATATAAACTGAAACCTAAGGTTGGTCTGCTGATGTGGAGCGCTGCTTCGGGGGAAATGGGCCCAGATCTTCCCGGGGACCAGGGAGGCTAAACAGAACCTTAAAGGTCTTAATCTTTCCTCATATTAGCCCTAGCACTTATGCCACGACACAATTAATTTACAGCAAAGGCCTCTATACAGACTTGTTGGTGGATGGGATGAGCTTTATCATGTGTCCATGCTATATAACACTTATCCTCTAGTAATAGTCTTATCCTCCCTGGGTTACTCTTCCTTAGCGTTGCTGTTTACGGTCAGATTTGGTTTCCATTTTAACTTGACTACCAGCCTGAACAGATTTAGTCAGTTTACCCGCATTCTGAAAGGTATTTGTCCATAAGTCTGCCTTTATTGTACAGAGATATTTATATCACGTCCGACATAGTGTTTCACTAATTAAAATTAATGTTCTCATATTTCTGTCTCTGGTGCTTTAAAGTAGAGAGGGTTTAAATATAGCACCTTTTGTTTTTCATATTGGTTTGGTTTTTACTGAAAATTGGGAAATCCCAGCATGAGGGGTGTGATACACTCTTCCTGCTTAAGTAAATCAAGCCGCAGTGATGAAAATTGGTGGGGTAAAATGTCTTCACTGAACGGTGTTGCTGTATTGCGGACATATCTTGCATAAAAAAGGTCTTTGTCAGCATCGGTTCGCTTTGGCTCTAGTAAATAAAAATTTCACAATTGCATTAAAAATTTCATAATAGTTTTTGTAATATTGCGAAAAAATCTGGATTCCTCACTCAATTTTTTTTTTCCTTTTCTAAAATGTCCACTATTCTGGCCAGTCATTCGGAGAGCCAAAACGGAAACATTTTTATTGCCCCATGGCAAGCAATAGAGAAAAAAATCTGCACACCACAACTCTTTTTAAAGGATCTGGAGACGTGTTTTCTCATGGTATTGACATCAAGGTGAAAATGATTTAGCAGTTTTCTGTTTTATTTTTTTATGATTTCAACGGTGGTATATTTTACGACTGAAAGTGATTACGACGGTGAGGAAAAACAGAGCTTCATAATGAGGGTGGGAACTCACCAGAAAATCACAAGCAATAAAAGTTTAATAGAATGGTCTCAAGAGTAAGATAGAATATGTAAAAAGGTCAAATAAAAGGTTTTTTTACAAAAGCTCAGTCTAATGGTGTGTACATGAAAAAAATTATGGTTTTTTTCCCCCCATTTTTTTCAGTTTATGATAGGGATTATTAACCCCCACCCCCCTTCTAAAAAAACTTTTTTTTTTTACGGTACTTTTTTAAAGCATTATTTTTCAGCAAGCCTTCAATTCAAATAGCACGTCTGACACAATGGAGAATGTGCAAGAGAAATCTATGAAACAAGAAAGGCTTTAAGCAGCTTGGTATGTCTGCTTTATCTGATCAGGGTCCAAACGCTCCTGGATAACACTGCAATTCTCTTGCATTCAAACATAGAGTGAAGTTACCATGGAAAATAAACAAGTCCAAACTGCTTGTTTTTTTTTGTTTTTTTTACAAATGGCTGAGCTTGGCCACTCTCCAGCTGCATATTCAGGTTTCACATACCACATTGTCTTTCAAGCCCCCTGCCCCCAACGTTCGCACACACAGACCACAACACAAGCAAAAATTCATATTTTACCTGAACAGAGAAAACGTTTTACACTGAAAATGAGCTATTGTATTTCGAGCATTGTGATAAGTTCTTGAATGTGATAACAACAGAAAAAGTATATTAGAGTATGGCTATGAATGACCTATATAAAATGTAACTGTTCTATTGTTTTTTTAAATATACATATTAAGGTAATTGCTGGGGAACTCCTTGGAAGTTAATGTGAATTGGTTTGGCTGATCAGTAACCCGGAAACTCTGTTACAGTTATTGCAGTACCCTGAGTGATATAGGCTCACTTAATTTGACTTGGCTTTTGTTTCCAGGCCAGTGACAATACTCTGCTGCCTTTGTCTATGCTATACAATGCTGCTAAGAGGCACAAAATAAAGCAAATGCAGTTTTGCTGTTTTCACACGTTACCTCTGGCCGGTGTTTCCATTCAGACCCTGGTCACTGCTGTGGCTTTTTGTGAGGTGGGCCTCTCGGGGGCCTATTGAGGGATCTGCCACTGACAGGCTCCACTCATCCACACAATGTGATCCGGCACTCCGCACTTACCGATCCTGATGCTAGGGTGAGCGTTTCCTCCCTGCTATTCATGCCACCAGCGTGCTCACGCTGGGAGTTCACCATCAAACTCACTCCTTAAACACTGACCTAACTTAACATTTGTTTTTGTAGCAGAGCGACGCATCAGCAGGACAGCCTTGAGTGTGGTAACTACATGGTGTTGTTTTTAATAATGGACTCGATGACCCCAGCACGGTCTATGTCTCATGTCAGCACTAATTAGTGTTACAAAAGGGAAGTCTGCCTTTGCTTGTCATGCTGGTATTCAGCTTTTTTTCTTTTCTTTTTTCTTTAAAATCTGTATGCAGCGTAGCATTGTGAGTAGCATGCTAGCAAAGTATGCCATTTGCAACATCTAACATGCTGGAGATGTAACATGATGTGGACATTAATGGTGTTATGGAACTTAAATTAAAATGAAGATAATAAACCAAGGGAATACACAAAAACACTGAAAAATATATTTTGCTGCAGACGATTCCAAAACATATAGTTAGATTTTCAGTACGGAGGTGGTGTAGCAGTCAATAAAAATCTTTACACTAGGGCTGATTTTTAATTCGTAATGCTTAGTCGAGTAATATGCTATGGGGCTGGTGTCATGTAATTTTGTTTTATTGTTTTGTGTTGAACCTCGTACAGCGAGAAATCACTTAGGATCCGAAAGCCCGCTGTGGGGCTGGTCCACCACACTACTTATTTATGTGGTTTAGTATCACAATTTCCCAGTTTTAAATGTGAACTTTATGTGAAATATTTTCCATTCAAATCAGGATTTCCATTGAAAATAATATCACATTGCATCTATGGAACTCCTTAAAGAGGCAAGCTACCACAGATTCATGGTAATTCATGGTATACAGTATATGGCTACACAGTCAAGTAACGGTGGATCTGACCAGGGAACTCATAACGCGAGAAATCCGGAGTGACGTGTGGGGATTTGTAGCACAGGGAGACGGCCTTGTCACAGACCATAAGCCTGTTTACTGTGACACTGATGTGGGATATAGTGGCCACACATTTAGCATGCTTAGGTCAATTCATTTGCAATGCTCACGTGATGGTTAATGTTTCAGTCAGTCAATATGAATGAAATGACTTGTATTCATACTTCAAACCCATTGCCATTTCAACTATTTGTTCTATCAAATATTATTTGACCAATAACTAAAAAGACAATCCAACATAAAAACAAACATTTATACAAGATATTCTGCCTTGTACAATGATAGGCCAATGGCAACTGGGGCAGGATGGCCATGAATAGATTTGTTTTCGTGTTAAGTGACATCAGACATCTTGGTGTGGACTTGATTGTTGCACCTTTGTAGTGACCAGGAAATTGTCAGACTAACTATATATTTTTGCATCTATGCAGCACAAGGCCTCTTGTGTTTGTGAAGCCCGTTTGCCCTCAGGCTAAGAGTGGCACAAATACCTGTATTTATGGCTGCTGGAGGTGAATGTTCCTGCAGGTGGTACCGGGGTGGATTCTATCTCATATCGCCCCCAAAATGGCCATGATTGAACGGCTGTTCATAAATCAGTTTCATACAGGCAGAGTGAATACAGATGTATAGAGTTGTAGTACAACTATAACTTTATTCAGATTGATTATATTCATCTATAAATCTATTATAAATAACAGTAAAATAATAACAATAATAAAAAATTACCAGCATGTATGTTAAAAAATGTAATGTTTTTTTACAAACTCGTGGAAAATCTTTTTTTTTACATTTACATCAAGATATAGTTAATGATTTTTTTAAATTTCGTTCACTTCTTCTTCAAAAAGAACATCATAACATGCCATGTTTTTAATTCCAGCTCCAGCAGCAAAAAAGAAAAAAAGAAAAAAAAATTCTTAGTTGAGTTGTTTTGGTCGACGTGCACGCGAAGTCAACGAGTTCATAACTGGGCGAGGCGGATCGACTGCAGTTGAGCTATGCGAGAGAGGTTAAATAAACGAACAACGAGAACATAAACGAATGTACGGTAACTGCATGAGTTTTAAGGAGTGTTTAAAAACGCAACCAAAAACTAGATAAACCAAAAGATTTTGTGCACCGAGAAACTGTAAAGAAAGGCTGTGCATTTTTTCTCCTCGAGTGACCCCGCTGCTGAACAGAGTACATCCCGTCCCTGCGATATTAATAGCAGTCTTGCGTCACTAAATTGTGCTAGACTGCTCTGCTAGACACGCGATGGAAGTACAACACGGAACCAGTGGCATACCCTCAAAAGCAAACAATTATAAAACATGGTTCACTGTTACTTAGGCTTCGGTTATCAGAATAATTATTTGCACGCCTTTTACAAACACTTAAATATCGCTTCGCTGGAAATACGAGTTTGATTCTGTCTTCACATGCCTTGTGAGAAATCAACTCTGTATACAGGATGCGTTACATCAATATGTATGAGGCTCCACCTGTAAAACAGAAACCATTACATTACCATTACAAACTGTATATAGCTGTGCAAATTGATATACATAAGATTGTGTTACACTAAACTTTGTATTTCGCGGAATAATACAAGCTATATAAATTACAACAAACCGAACGATTGAAAATGTATTTTTTTTAAAGCGTTCTCTGCACATTTCATGCATTTTTTCTTCTTTCGTTTCAAAGTTACACCTAGCCAGTGTAAATTCACACGTCTAGCCCCTTCCCTGCTTTGCCTATCTCAGTGCAGGCTTTGATGGGAGGGGGCCGAGAGCTGGGGATATGGAGTAAGGACCTGGCACAGCCGCCCAATGGGGAGGGAGCAAGAAAGGGTGGGCGGAGTCGCAATGTTGCTGGGTTTAGATGTTTGGTTGTTGGGTGGAGATTTGAGGTTTCTCTCAGAGAAAGACTTGGCTGAGCCACCCAGTTCCTCTGCTGGCTGGGACTAGCTGCACTTTAAAACGTCATTTTACCCTGCAAAATGCTGACTTTACAAAGGTACATACAATGAAAGCATACCAGTTTTTCAGTTCTTATATGCTTTGAATTGACACAAGAAAACAAAAAGTGCAGATTTGCAAACCAAAATAATGTTAATCTAACAATCACATGTAGGTCAGGGTCCCTTAATGTTCTTCACCTTGTGTTTTTTGTGTAGGGTACACAGTACCTGTTTAACTAGACTTTGCAGGCAAGAACGATGCTGGCAAAGGCATATTAATACCTGCCTGGCAAAGGTGCCTCCTATTCATTTAATATGAGAGGGCTGTTCACAAAGAGACTAAATCTGGGAAGTTAAGTGAATTTCTTTTTAGGCAGTACAGAGAGTCCTATTAAGTGCAGAAAATTTTTGAATAAATACACAACCTAATTTGGGGAAATGTTTTTATTTTTCAGCAGGTTTACTCCGCGTGTCATAACCCAAAAATAAGACATTTGTTTCCTTATTAAAAAGTTGGTTGAGGTAACGTAACTGAATCAAATTTATACTTACAATATTTTAATTAATAATTTGAGTTTTCTTTAAATCATTTCTGTCTGAATAGAGGGAATACATCACTAAATACATCTGGAATATAGAACTATTATTTAAACCCAGTGAGAGAAACATGGATATATCTTGAACCAAAAATTGAAAAAAAACATTGTGGTTGTTCGACTAAAAAAGTCACTGCTGCAACACAAACACACTTCTATCTCTCTCTCTGTCCACCCCCTAGCCCCCACCACCTACCCCCCTCTGTCTGGGAGTTTCCTGCTGTTCCCAGAGTCAACCCCCCCTCCCCCACCAAGATTACATCTCTGCACTGCCATACTCTATCAAATGTACAATCATCCGGCATGTCCGACCCACAACACTTCCATTCTGTTTTGGCAAAGGCAGTCTCATGTGTCTCACTCAGACGACAGGCTCCATGCAAATTACAGTCAAACACAAACACACCCATCTACAATTATGTGTCAGACATTAACCCCTTTAGAAGGATTCAGTTGGGACAACAGCTGGGATAAAAAGGGACAAATCCTTTCCAACAGAGAATCACCATAACACATAAGTGTTGGCTGATGGCAATTGTATGAATAAGGCAAACAAAATTTAGAGAATATTATTTGTAAAGTGTCTTTTGTCTCTCCCTACCTTCCCAATTGAGCTAATGCATCTCAGGCTCCTCCAATCCTAGTCACCTTCAAGCTGTATGTCACTTATCCACTCAGGCTGCGCAGCCTGCACGAGAGGTGAAGCACCTATTGAAGAAGAGGCACGTCCCAGTTGATGGTACTACAAGTCTGCAGGCCGGTGGGAAACTCTCGTTAGCGACAAGATGTGAGAAGCCCTGCTGATTTAACCCATCCCAGGTCCAGACGGTACTCTGCCAAGTGAGCCCCCCCACTGTGCTTCCCCCGGTCAGTCTGAGCACAGATGAGGTACTTTAACGGACTGAGCCTCTCGGGTGGCAACATGCAGTTATATTACAGTTAATATTAACAATAATGATGGTTGATCAGTGTACTATCTCAGTCGTCTGCTCAGATTGTGATTATTGAACCTTGCCTAATGTTCTATTTCAACTGCACAATGGATGTAAACCGCAAATATAAGTTTGTCGATTATTGCATTTTGTCCAAAAAAAAGATAGTTTAAGGCAATAATAACGTACAATTTAACTCCCCTGATGACAATACATCTTCCACACTTAATGTTTTGGGAAGCCATTTACATTTAATTGTCATTTAGCGTGTTTTGGAATGGAACTCTTCATACACAGTAGACCCAGTTTGATTGAAAAAGGCTATTATTTACCTGTTAACTGCATTCGATAGATCCAGCTGAGTAATATTAAATAGCTTTTGAGATTTGTTAAGGAAATTCCTCAAACTGCGCAGCCTTTGAACGGCACATAAGAAGACCACACATACGCCATGAAGGCAGGGAGACATGGGAACGAGGAGCCACCGCAGTCACATGAGAGAACAGTAAGTAGCCCCGTAGCCATAGAGATTAGCTAGCGTGCACAACAAACTCTCAGAATGAAAAGGATTCGCTGTGTCACGAGAAGAAGTTTAACCTATATGGCCCACCATAGAGGTCATCAGAAGTTTATCCAGATGATTGTTTTATTATTATTTGTGGTGTGTCACAGGGCACATTTGCCAAACCCCATAATGTGCTGCAGTGGGCCACACCTCACCCTTATTAGTCAAAGCATGCTCCCAGCTCCTAATGAAAGTAAGGCGTGTGAGGGGTAAGAAGTGCAGTTTTGCCTGCCGGGTGGTTGCACCTGCAATAAGACTACAGATGTTTCCTGCAGCCTTTTAAAGCAGCCAGTGCTTGCTCTGTATCAGTCTTAACGGGGTCATTAATTTTAAAAGATCTGTGCATCTGAAGGCAAACTTTTCCATTGAATACTGTCTAATGCAATAGCTTGGCATTGGCAATAAATGTAGCTTTTTACAATCTTTCCAAAGAGGATTTAAAACAACCTTGTTCTGGCGAGGACGTAATCTTGTCCTTTTGGACTGATAAATTAAGTTACATTTCCCAGAGCAGTTCTGGGAAGAAGTAATTAGGCCTTGTAGAAGTGTCCCTAAACCCAAACCGGATCTGCCTGCGGTCCTCACAGGCGACACGTGCCAAATCATTTGCTGTTTTCTCCTTCACCAAGACAATCTGATGAATCAAATAATTTCAGATTAAAATCAAACTTAAGGGAGAGAATCCTACTGCAGTCTGGAATCACAGAACAAGCCGACAGAGAAACATATGCACATGTCAGGATTTTTCCAGTTCAGCTTTTTTTGTTGACATTGTTTATGCATTTGACATATTTACTTGTTTGTTTGTTTTAATTCAATCTAAGTGTTTTTTTTGACTAGCGGCATCCGACCACACTCCTAGAAGTCTACATCCACCCATTTATACACCTATATAAAAATGTATTGTGTTTAACCACTACAAAATGTGAAACAACAACACTGTTCAACAATGTTTTTACCTTTTATTGACAGACAGGCCTCTAAACTCCCTGAGGCAGGCTGTTACTTACCCCCACCCTCCAGGTCCTGCACACTTGCCGCTACTTTGTCTGCTTCAGATTAACCAGTTTACCAGCTGATTAATATTGCCACAGAGAAGCTTAAGCGGCCATCTTCACAAGGATTAGACAGGACAGATGATATTGGATTGGTCTTTTTAGATCACGTCTAGTGGGGCCCGCACGTTTTGCCTCATCATGGCTGAAATGACAAAAACACCCCTGCTGACAGAATTAGGCTTCACACAATCCTGTAAAGATTAACAAGGCTACTGTTCCTAGAGGCAGCACTATTTTCCATTATAGACACATTTGTGACAATTTCCCACATGACCCCTGAGCGCAATTAGTAATTACGCAATAATAATTCTGATATGGTAATCAGAGGCATGCTTTGAATTTTTTTTTCGAGATTTAATCGAATTTGCGTTCTTCTGCTCTTATTGATACCTGTTAGCTTCCTGTCTGGAATACAAAGTCCATGTTGGACCAAGAAGGGAGGAGAATAAAAAATGTATGAAGTTCACGAATGTGATTAATAGCTGATTCAGAGATTAGCTAAAGTCAGACAAGGTTTCCACTCCAGGTTTGAACATGCCCCAGCACAACTGAATGCTGAAACAAAATAATTACCTGGTTTTAAAGGGTAATGCACGTCTCTTTATTTTATGCGTTCTTTCGTTATCTGCCATGCAACAGTCACACGATAACTCGCCCTCGTTTTCTACCCCTGATCTCTGCTTCAAGTTCCTTGACCTTTTTGTTTCAGTGGAAAATGGAAGCCGTAAACACTCGTTTGTCTCAGCCTTGTCCTGGTGCCAACCATGCTGTGAATCACAAACCACTACCAGAACCATTTTGGCTGTTAGAAACAGGATGTGGCTTTACTTGTTTTCAGCTGGTTGACGCAGCTATTTAGACTACTACCTGCTCCCTTCACCCTTTGCCGACTACATTGCTTAAAGCTGGACTTCCAGGCATTTTCTCTGCTATTGACATCATTGACAGTTCTCCATCACCTGGCTCGGTTTCCATGGACTTGAAAACTGCCGCTGTCATTCCAGTTTTTAAGTCAGACCTTGATCCTGATTCCCTAAATAATTATAGGCCAATTGCTAAACCAGCTATTCTAAGCCAAACTCCGGGAGAGTGCTGTGGCTACGCAGCTTCAAAAAGACTTAACATGACGTTCAATGATTAGTTTGAATCATGGCAGTCAGGTTTCAGGGCTAAGCACAGCACCGAATCTGCTCAGTGTTGTTAATGAGCTCCGCAAGACTGCAGATTCGAGTGCCATTAACATATTAATTCTCCTGGAATTCTGTTGAGCGTTTGATACCGTTAATCACACTGAGCTGTTTGAATGCATGATGACTGCTCACACAATGGAAATGCCTTTAACATTTTAAGTCCTGCCTGACTGGCACACAGAAATTTGTTGCATTTTGCTCACACATCACTATTTATTCCCTATCGTGGTATGACCTGAGATTTCATCGATGCACAGATTATATCCAGAAATATGTTCTTTCGTAATGTCTTTCACAATTTCCTCAAAACGTTTATAGTTTGCTTGAGTATTTATTTTAATATTTACTTATTTTGTATGCATGCGATTTTTATTTACTATATGAGGTGACCTTGGTATCTGGAAAGCCTCATTATAAATACATTATTATTATTATTATTATTATTATTATTATTATTATTATTATTATTCCCACATCAATCCATCATGAAGCCTTTTGGGCACCAGAGGTTTGACCCATCCAACACAATAACCAAACCTGTACGTGTATATGCTGAAGGGAAGAATTTTTTGACAAGCACCATGACAACCGTTACTACCCAGAAGATTGTCACCCCTTGTTTTTCAGAGTGGAGATGTGAGGAATACCATTACCTGGGGGGGGTTGATTCCTAAGTACTGCACTCTCTCCAGTCAATCAAACTCCAGTCTGTGTGGGAGGTGGACTTTGTATTGAATGTGCATTGGCTAGGGAGGTTAGCAGCAGGCCCACATCAGTTCTAGCCTGTCAACTCCTCCCCTACCACCTAAAATCACAGAGATAACACGGCCACCTCATCTAACGCTATTAATGATCAACTTTCAGGATTAACCTGCACATGGAATCACTTGCAGTTGACAGATTGGTGTTATACAGTACTTGGGTTTTAAAGGGACTGACACTGAAATTTCAAGTTCTTTGTGAGACAAAACCTATTCAGTGTGGCCAACGCAAACTCTGACAAATAAGCAATGAAATAGAATCATCTGATTTTGAGAGAGGAAATGCAATTGAATGAAGTATTGAAAGGGTAAGATTAGATTAATTTTTATAGATGCCATTTTGTCATAAATACAAGAGTAGCTGGTGCGTTATGAGATGAAACACAACTGAGAGGGGAAATTCTCAAAAGCATGCACCGTATAATTATGCTGCTAGGTCACGGTGTTCCCCTAGAGAAGCAACTGGGCCAGCATTCTCCACAGGGCTCATTAATACAAAAAAATCACGGCATCTTTTTACCCCTTGTTTCATACTTTATACCAATAGCAACTCTGTTATTACTCTGTCTCTGTATGTAGCCATTTGAGTGTTTTAATCTTAGCTGAAATGATTAACATTCTTTATAAATAGCCCAGAAATATTAATCTGAGATAAGCTTAGACTAATTATGTGTTCAAAGCAATGAGGTTAATTTCTTTAAATGCTTTTAATATATATTTTAACATGGAAAACATGTAAAATACATTAACTATTTAATTTGGGGGTGGGAGTAGGCTATCGGGGAAAGATTTGTTCAAAGTCCACAGAAAATGAAAACAGTGGAAAGACGCAATTTCACGTAAAAAAAAAATCAAGATGAGTGGAAATTTACATGAAAGTTCCCTTGTTAAATAAGCATTAAATATATGAATATACAAGCAGTAAGTTTTTCCCTGAATCAGCTTTAGCTGATGGATATGCAGAATATACCCAGGTATATACACATCATACCACATTAACAGAATCTTTTCAAGAGACCCCAGCCACCCAAGCACTTTGCATTCACAACCTCAATTAGATTGGATTTTAGCCCCAATTACCAATTGCGCAAGTGTGACCAAAACACACAGGAAGGGTGAGGAAGTACAACAAGTCTCCTACGAGTCGTAATCACCCACGAGCCACTATCTCTTTTCTACTCTGCACACTACACGGCTTTGTGGAGAGACACGTCCCCCTAGATGGCGCTGCAAGCCCCATTCGGCCAAAAAGCCAAAATGAGGCACATGGGAAGCCAACAGGTGATGCATGTTGGCGAAAAGCCAAGAAGAACCCTGCCGATCAGCCAACCCCATCCGGGTGGCACTCCGCCAACTGTGCGCCACCAACCGGCAAACTCCTACCCATAGCAGTTCATTTGGTGCCCGGGCACCTTTTACCAACTGAGCCACAACCTCATTTCTAATATTATTTTTGTGCGATTGCCCTTTATTTTCTTATTACTGATATTGGTAAACAAAATCTTTTTAGACTATTAGCCAAGCAAACAAACTAAATGGCTATGCAATACTAAGTCATGACCTTAAGTTAGACCTTCAAATCTCACACTATGTACTTATTGTCACTTTGCCAGTTCCAGTTAAAAATTCTCTGGCGGAATGTCTCTTGTAGATCACTCGTATCCCTCAATCTCTGTACCCAGTGACTAGTTTAAGTCTTGCTGTGCTCTTTGTGTCTGTGTGCTGCCGTGAAATCCTCAGAGACCACAGCAGGCGTACGTGCCCAGACATGCCCGGCGATCGCACCATTTGTGAGGAACAGAGTTTAGATCCTCACTCCGGTCCGATGAACCCTGCTGGATTTGACAGAGGCCCACTGGGGGAGAGCTCCCAAGTCGACTGACTACAGGAGGTGCAACGTCCGCTATATAAATAAAATGTACACCTCTTCTATATTCACACGTGTGTCAGGGAGGGATAACTGCCATACTCAAGAGCCACGGGCCTGTCAGTTTAACCTTCCACTTCGCGTCTTGGTTGTTTTATTGTCATCATTGAGAAAAGGAATCCCCTTAGCAGTTTCAAACCTATTTCAGTTGCCAAATTTGGGCTATTGAACTCTCCCAGTGACAATCGGAAAATTAAGTGAGCTGGACTCAGATCCAGCTCATAGGGCTCAGGCTGTCAACATCTCCTCTGTCAATGTTTTACTAAAATAATTTAAAAAATGACATGTAGCTCTGTGTAGGCTCTCAAACATAGGCTTTCGTACACATAAGCTTCTCTCTCTTATTAGAGACTTCACAAACCTCTGCTAAATATATGTTTAAGGATGTTCAGAATGGATTATGTTTGTCAAGCTGTGTGCGTTTTTAATATTACTGATACCAACAGAAATTCACTATCCCTGGTGTAGTTTTGTTGGTGCCCATGGCAACTCAAGGTGATGTTTGTTTGCAGGTAAGAAGGCTGGTTGATTCATTATTTATGTACACGACCACACCTTTACGGATTGTGCAAACTATTCCTCACTGAGGATGTTTGAAAGTATCATTAAAAGCAGATCCAATAAGTTATAGAAATCAATATACAATATTTTTTATTTTAAAAAAGCAATCAATGTACCTTCTGATTATCAAGGTTAAAAGTAGAATGCCTGTTTTCAGTTACAGTTAATTATTCATAATCAATTATTTATGCTTTATTTTATTTATTCCCAAAATTCTAAAATTTAAATGAAAAGCAAATATCTCAGTACACTTGGTATCTTCTGAGTAACAAACGGAATTCTTTATTGTTCATTAGTTCAACTGTTAATGATATATTCTATATAATGCAACCGCATATAAAAGACAAAAAAAGTATTCTGAATTCGTTATTGTTTCCTTGCTATCATTTGCATTACCTTAATTTCTAAAGCACACTGAGTGTTTGGAGAAAATACTAGAAGTGTTTGACTGGCACAAGAGAACAGGGGCACACTGTGGTCTGTAGTGTGGTGTCAGGGACCTTTACTTAAGCCAGAGAAGATATGGTTGTTGGCCACATTGTTATTTTACTAAGTATGAAGTATGCAATTAAACATACAATTTACTTTGATAAAGGCACTATTTACATATTAGAATGATGTAATGTACAAAACTCACAACTATTACTATACCTTGATTGTTTACTGACACATACATGATTAAATTTTAGTCTTTATATGACATACGTCCGTTGCTCAGTAAACACCCTTATCCAGAGCGACTTAACGGCAGGATGACGCAGAGTGGAAGTTACGCACACACCCTCTTCTTGTACAATGGCTACCTGAGCTCCCTCTATTGGCCACTAATGCAAACAGGCGGTGGTGATTTTAAATATTCAGACACTAAATCGTACATACAAGTTGTTATTACTTTGTTCAGTCTCATAAGGATTGGATGTGTATTCCCACAGACGAACCTTCTATTTTATTCTGTATGTATACATATTGATCACGTATGGTTGTATTTTACAGCGATTCAAGTACAGATATTTCACATGGCTTCTCAGTTTTTTTACTCATGAATTTACATGATGGTAGAATCTAACAGTATCTAAATTGTAATGCCAATAGGAGTTGAACTATAATGTCTCTGTGCATTGAATTTATTTTGAAAATGAAATGGCTATTATGTTGACACGAATGCAGCAAATTGAGATATA
>JAOVYW010002655.1:0-14852 GCA_025775045.1 Hiodon tergisus
TATGATATCGACTTGTAACAAACCTAGTGGTTCTTAAGGGTGGGGGTGTTGCATCCCTACCCTTTAGTGTGTGTTCTTGTGTCCTGTGTTCTGCTCTCCCTATCCCTCACAATTCAGGTCCCCCACGATTGGTCCAACACACTGTCATCCTTCATTTGGCCACCCGTTCCCGCCTTCTGGTCATCCAATCAAGTCATCATCCGTTTGTCGGTGCGGCCATTAAAAACAGGACTTGATGGTGCATTTGCGGGTGGGTGTTTGAGAGGAGAGGTTGATTTGAGATTTTGTAAGAGAGAATTTGATTTGAGAACTAAGAAAGAGTTGTTTGTTTTGAAGCATTTGTAATAAGTCATTGTCATAGTTGTTTCTGTCAGTGTTCCCTAATTGTTTTCCTTGTTCTACGTTTTTGTTATTCAGTTGATTACAAACACTTTTGTAATCATTCATTTTTTTGTTTATTTGTGGGGAGAAGATACAGGTAAGATACCCTGGGATCTACATTCTGCCCATAAATTATCTGTTAAAAACATTAGGTAAGGGGCGAGTGCCACACTCTGTATGATTGGTTAGTTAGCCCCCCTTTGTATAGTTAGAGGATTTTGTTGGGTTCCTTCTCCCCTTATGCTGGTGGAGTGTTTGGATTAGTTAGATTTATAATAAAATCCACCCTTGGCTCGTGTCTGCCTATTGTGTTAAAAATCCATTGGTGTATTTTTTATGTTGCGATCCACCTCATACCCTAGATGTGCCACTCTGGGTCATAACAAAAAGTCTGAGCTTTTATCTTTAAACTTTTCATATTAGTTGAGATGCTACTCTATAATAAACTCTAAATGAGAGAATCTCTAAATCTAAATTCTGCTTTGCAGAAAAATAACATCTTATTCAACTAAATGTCATACATTTAACATGTTGCCTTTCAACTAGTAGCCAGTTTAATATTCACATAATTGGTAAGTCTTGTTTAACAGCAATTTTAGAACTGTGAGATGGTAACCAATATCCCTATTGGATGCTGAACAATGCTTGATCGTGATTGGTATAGCACACGCAGATAGAGTTCGTCAGCATAGTCTCAGTGTGTGAAGTTCGGGTATTATTACATAATGAAGTGAACATTTGTTACATTTTGTCGGGTTATTACGTAATATGTTGTTACATGCCTTCAATAACCAAATACAGATGGCTGCATATGTAAATCTCACAAGTGAGTGCATTGGAATTGGGATAACTACAAAGTAAGCAGTAAATAAAATTAAGAGCATAATAACGATCTGGTGCAGGGCTGGCTGGCCCCATATGACCAATAGGCAGCCGCCTAGAGTCCAAAGAATATCAAAGGGGCCCTAATGTGTTATAATACAAATGTATACTTAGCTTTTTTTTGGTCAGCCAGAAGTAGTTCACAAGTTCAGGGGGTCCTGAGAAGCAGAGCTGGATTATAACACGATGGTCAGTCTCCCCATTTTTAAATGTTATCTGTAGAACCAAATGCGGCTACAGTTACTAATGTCGCAGCAGTCAAAACTGCATTCTCCCTGGAAAGGTTTCTCTCTGAAATCCACTCGGTGTATCTGTAATCAGTTGGATAATTTAACAAATGCAGAGAAACTTGCAATGTAACATTTGTTATGTTTCAACAATTGATTCCAATGTACCACAATGAATACTAGCTAAGTGGTTAGCTAGTTTGCTAACTTTTTAATACTTAAATTATAATAGTTTTCTCTCTTGCATCATTTTGAATGGTCCATACAACGTAGCTTGTTAAAAAGTTAATTAAAACCAATCACTAGAAAATGTATTGAATGCAGCTAATTTGATACTAGCTCCTGTATGTCAATTCACTTCATGGGCCAAGTAGCAATCTTTTCTAAGCCTACAGATTCCTAGACACCTGTAATAACTAGGCTAGTGTCACTTATTTTACCCAAATTCATATCAGTGTGCAACAATTTCCTTATTGTCTTTTGATGGACCTGGTCTCAGATCTTTCTCATATTGTGCATTTTTTTCTTGCTGGTTAAATTGTAGCTAGTCAGTCAATCGAGTATCATTGTTTTAGAAAGTTAAGTCACTCTTTAGTTTAAAGATTATTCTCAGTTTGGACACATCAACCTCATTTTTGTGTCTATCTCGCATTTGAACATTGTCTTATGAATTCATATAGGGGCAATGAAGGACTTGACTGTGCTTGAGTCCGATAGTGAATAACGTGTATGTTTTGTCATTTCTCTATTACAATGCTGTATTTTCTAAGTGGCACAGGGTAATGTTCAAGTGTATGTTTTCCCCCACAACTGTTAATAATACAGTTATAGACAACAGGGCCAGCCTGACAATAGACAATAAAGCCTTATGTTTTTGGAAAAATGCATAAAGTCTATGTGTTTTTTTGTTGTTGTGGCATAGGGAGTACATGTAGAGTGGGGTCAAGAAAAGGCTATTTTAGGTGTCTCAGAAATTCAACTGAGGTGGAGGGCTCCTTAACCCCGAATCTCCCCTAGGGGGACACCTGGGCCAGCCCTGATCAGCTGACACAGCCACATTATTGTCTGTTTGTGTATGTAAGCAGTTTCAATAATGAGGTGGAAGGATCTACGGTGTCAGACAGACTTGTGCTTGGAGATGGATCTGTCAGAAGAACAGGTGGGGGGGGGGGGATGATGCATGGCTACTGCATTAATGACCCACTCACTGATATCAATTACACTCACTTGTGACAAGCAATACTCCAGTCACCACTAATGGGTTTTTAAATGAATGAAGATGAGATAAACTCTGGCATTTTACTTTAACAAATTTCTACCAAGGGGGTCAAAAAATGTGATTGATTGTCGATTGAATTCCTCCTGACCCAATAGTGCGTGATTGTTGGTTTGTTTTGAGAAAACCTCTAAGTTAATTATAGGCCTCTAGAGTGGTTTTATTGGATTCAGGACCACCCTGCTCTGAGAGGTTAATGTGGAAATCATTTTCATTGCTGGTACTTTGACATGATCCTCTTCTAATGGGCCCACAAGTACTACCCATTCCCTCCCTTCCCCTGAAAACTGTGTCATGTGGCTGCAGGACTCCAAGTTCGAGTTCCCCCAAGATCTGCTTATTTGTCATGTGATGCATACAGCTTATGAGACCGTATGAAGAGCTAGTGGACCCAGAGGCCGCACGTCCAGCCGGACCACCTACAGCACTGTATTTCACACAGAAGCTAACTGAAAAGCTACAGCTAAGGGCATAGAAACATTGGAGTCTCCCCTTATTCAGTGTAATTTGGATCCTATTCTGAGTGCAGTGGCTTATGAGTGGGATTTTTCCCGGTGAAAAAGTTTTGGCACATTACTGAATATGTTCCGTGATAATTTGCATATGGAGCTAGCAGGAGAAACAAGGTCAGATAGCAGTCATACCACCAACAGTATGTTGCCCTTTGAGCTCTGTCACAAAATCGCCTGAATACGTCTCCTCAGTCTCTGCAAGAGGAAAATTCAGCCTGAGGATTAGCGCTACTTTTGGCGTCTGTGGGGCCGCCACCTAGAGAGGAAAGTGGCCTGGCTGGGAGTGCCGTACTCATCACCTCACTAACGGGGCATGGAGAGCCTCAGAGTTGGAAGCCGCGACTAGTGATGACTGACTAGAATGCAGGACTCTCTAAGTCCAGGCAGGCTTACTTGAAAAAAGACTATGCAATCCCAGTTGCAGTTTCCTAAAGCCAGGCAGCATGTATTTAAAAGCAGGAGACAGCTTGGCAAAACCATAAATAACATAAATGTTGAAAATCCCCCAGGACAGTGGGGATTTCAGAGGACTGAAAAGCCATCCCTGGAATTTACATCCCATCTGATCTCTAAATTAGCAGTCTTATGACGGGCCTCAAAACTAGACCTTCTCTTGCCATGGAATGCCCTCCTGGTAGGGTTTAAAAGGACAAAACATGCCAGATGGTTAAACCCAGGGTTGAAGAATTTCTGTGAAGAAGTTTTATCAAGGTTAGAGATTCATTAATGTTTTTTTTTTCCTTTTGTGCAAGCCTCCAATTGCATTTCATTAGACTCCCAAAGCCACCAGGAGTAAAAAATAAATAAAAAAAAGTGGAGGATTAAGGAAATTTGTTTGTTTGATTCTTTATTTATTTGAGTATTCAATATAGCCTGTGCTATTTGACCCTCTTTTTTGTGTTAAAACAGCTGTGGCAATCACAATCTGTGTTGAAGCAAGGTGTTCATTTTGTGGTACCTTATTGTGTTTGTTGTCCTTCATCAGCATTCACAGGTCTTAAAAGGAATCCTGAAGAATAAAGACAAGGAAGGGCGCTTGTGAAAAGCGATGTAGGCCTGAGAGGTGGAGATTGAGCCGGTCTTCCATCATCCAGATAAGCAAAGCTTCTCTAACCCGTACCCCAACCCTAACCCGAAACCTGTGGCAGTGGCCTTGTTTTCATCACTTATGCTGCACACTACTTTACTAGAGGATTGCTGACAGCCGGACAACATCAGAAAGACCTGTGGGAATGTGGTTGCAAGCGGGATAGTGATGAACTGCCCACTGGCTTGTGACTGCATAACCCTTTTCATTGTGTTGGGTAGCATGTCGATGTTGGGCTTTTTAAAATGTATTGGCCACTAGTGGCTAAAAAACTTTTGTGTAGCTTGTGTTATTAGAACTACGGGCTCTGGTATACTTATGTTTGTGATTTAATTATTAAAAAATTACATGAATGTGTAGTGGTCACATGGAGTCCCCATGACACTCAAAAGTTGTGTTGATAGAATCTGAATAATTTCCAAATCAGTAGCATAATCTCAATACATTTAGATCACTTTTATAATTATTTTTTTATTGACAATAAGAAGCAACTGAGAAACTAACTTGTTTTTAATTTATTACGTTGTTTATTATGTTGTTTTACTTGTAAACCACAGATTAATGATAGTCTAGCACTTTAAATTTGACAGGAAAATATTCACAGGGGTATAAATTATAATTGGTCCTGTTTATATTTGAAATTGGGTTGTCCTTCCTAATTAAATTAAATTAAACTGAAGAAAATATAACTAAAGTAGAAATTTGCCTCTTACTGAGACTTTTTCGGCAGTATATAATATAACAATATCTAAATACTCAATACGTTTTTTTATTACAACACTCCTTTTTAACAGGATTGACATACAGTCCCAAGAACTTTTTGTATCCCCAAATTGGTGAATACCACAATAGCATATAATTTTCAATTTTATAATTTTTTTTAAGCAAACTGAAAAGTGCAAGATACCCCTAGAGACCCTTAATGATACTAAATGAAACCAAATTGGATCAATTTATGATAAAGTACATGACGACAGGTAGAGAACAAAAAAGCCATGTAAGATATTGATGGCAGACGGTCAAGATTATATATCGACAAAAGAAAAATATATTGCGAAGAATATCATTTTGCTAAGTAAAACTCATAAGCCCCATCAGATTCTCACAATTCCTAACTATAGTGTTACAGCAAATCTGTATTTTCCAAATAGTATAGATAGTATTGGAAATCCAAACACATGTCTGGCGTGAGTAACGGAATCCAGTTATGGTTACTTGTGTGACCTGGCTATATGCAAATATTTATGAATGCACATGGACAATGCCCAGCACTTCTTAATGTTTCCTCATGCACATTTTAATCAACTTACTCAATGACAAACTGCAAGAGACCCGATCAAACACCCAACCCCTGGCCTTTTACCACAACATATACATCTTGTACTGCTGTAGCCGGGAATCAAACTCAGGCCATCAAAGCCGTCTTGCAGACAAGATCAACTCAAGTCTTTAGCTCTAAGAACTAATCATTCTCTAGTCTTCGTCTCTAGGAGCATCACTCACTGTTAGTAGCGAGCTCGGTCACAAGATTCTCAACGCCCAGGAAACAACCTCAGCCCCATAGTGTTGAGCAAATAATAACAAATAGTGTAAATACTACACACAATTCATCTTTTTGATGGGTGCAGTTTATGACACACATTATTTCTACTGTGCAATCTTTTTAAGATCATTCAACAAAAGGGGTACATTTTTGGAAATACCACATGAACAAATGGAATTTAAATGGAATGGACTGGAAGTTTCTACTGAGAGGAAAAAACACTCAAAGTGACATTACGTATTTTGTGTAGTTTCAACATAATCAATCTTGTCTCAGACCTATAGTTTAGTCTTATTTAGTCTTAGATCCCAAATCCAAATCCAAAAATATCCTTTCTATCAGACCTTACTCTGTTGTTAAGGGAAATTATTTCAAAAGGACAAATAAGGCAGTGCAAAGCCTGAGCTAATACAGCTTGAAATTAGCTGTAAATGAGCTGGTCGTTATTCGACAGTTACTGAATGCAATTGAAAGAGTTTTAATAACTACGATCAGAGAAGACGGCTGACAGAGAAGTGCTCAGCAGTCTTCTGATACTGTCAAAACAAGTTACAAACGAACAAACACAAAGGGCTTATTTATTTAGTTCTGGCATGCTTATGCCTTGAAACTATGTACAGCCCTGAAAGAAAGTGATTCTTTTGTTCAGCACCTTTCAGCACTCGAGGGGGAGGTGAGGAAGATGGATTCCCACAGACTTTTGTTTTTACACACAGGAAACGAGGGAGCCCATCTGAAGAAATGACTGTCGGCTTCGGCCTTGTTTAATCTCTGTACAGAAGACTTTCCTCGGATGAATCTTCCAGCTTCAGCTCCCACTTTGTTCCTGTCATTCCTTAACAATGAAACATGGCTGGCAATTTGTTAAATCAATTATTCCCGAGAGGGGGAGAGTGAGAATGTGTGAGAATGAGGTGGGGGCGTCTTCCTAAGAGGTTTCTTTAAAATAAACATAAGACAAATTAGGAAGAAAACAAAGTTGTTGTTTTTTTGTTTTGTTTTTTATCTCAGGCAAGCTCAGTTTATCCCTCAGTGTGCCTCCATTAACACCTGTACTCAGTGGTGTAGTTGTAAAAAAATATATATATAATTAAAATAACACGTATTTTACTTAACAAATTTCTGTAAAATATCCCCTCACTATAAAAAATAAAAAGTTGCACTTGCCAGTCGAAATCACAGGTTGTTTTTAGTCAACTATAGGAACAGCCACAGAGTGTCAGGGCAAATATAAACGTGTAGCTAGCTAGCTGTCTGTCACAAATTTGCACAGCTGGCACAGAGCCACAGGCTCTGTTACTACAAGTGTTTTGACAAAATTCAAACACGAAAATATTTTAAATATATGTATTTATAATTATGAATATTTGCAATTGAAAAACATGGCTTGAAAAAGTACTGGAGCACTGCTCTGTCCGGCTCTGGCTCCACTACACCCCTGCCTGTACTCCACAAGCAATGGAAACATAGCTTACCCCATCATTTTTTATTCTTTTTCCAATGCATTTGGTATAACAGCTGGCTATTTTTTACTTAATATCGAGGGCGATTTGTATTAATTTCCATTCAGCCCTTGAACTACAGGGAAAGTTTTAAATTAAGTTTTCTGATGTAGGTCTGTTGCAGTGCCATCTTTCCAGCTTTATTTAACAGCACGAGAATCAAAATTGTCATTCAGGCATTACTTGTAAGTACGAAACCACCCTCCATCCCTGTGATGCTAACTTCATCACAGTGATTCTAACTCCATCACAGTGAATCCACCTGTGTCACAGTTAACCCACCTCCGTCACTGTGAATCAAAGTGGTTGCTACCGAATTGCCTGCTAGACCTTTAATTTAACGTTATCCTGTGAGCTGTCAGCAAAGCTACAAGAAATTAACCTGTCAATATCAGGCTCCAAAACAAATATGTAGCAATGTGTAGTGTGTTGGCTGATTCTACCCTAGCTAGAATCAGAAATGTGAACTGGACATGTTGGGGTTGGGAAACATACCTGTTTCACCAAGCAGTCCATACAGAAGGCTGTCAGCTCCGTTTGACCATGCAGCCTGGTCTCAGCCTAAGATCTTGAGGGGGAATATCAGATTGCAACAGTCCCATCAGCTTGTGGCAAGTCCCCAGGTCAGTCTAATCCTAGGCAGCAAGACGTTGTTCGCATGAAGTGAGAACGTGATTGCGGTCAGAGAACACGGCATTGGGGGAGGGTGTAGACCTTTTATTCACCACATTTTTTTACAAACTCAAAGTTTCACCTCTACAACAAACAAAACCTCCTTCCCCAGTTCTCCCTTTTGAGCCAGTTTTGCCATCAGTGGAACCACACTCAGGTGCACAACAAGGTCCAGTTACATGGCAATTACATTGTCCTGCTGAGGAGGGCGTGGAAACACCCCTACCCTGTTTGGCATAATCATTACTGTTGTGCCCCCCCCCCCCTTCTGATAATGCCTTTCTCTTCTTCACTTTCTCCTTTTTGAATACCCCCTCCATCCCCCAATGTCTTCTCTTCTTCCACTTTGAACATTAATGAAAGTTACCCGCCGTTCGCACAGCTGCATAATGCTGAAGTAATTGGTCTGCAAGATGAGAAAGAGGCCCAATTAAGAGTTTAAAGTTTCAATTTCAGGGGTGAGAGGTATCAGGGAGGGGTTATGAGGCTCGGCTGATTTGAATAATAAGTGACAGGATGATGCTGCTTCATTATAAGGAAAGTCCCTCTGCTGTGTGATGAAATGTCCCCGTAATGTTGCCCTACGGCTCGTAGTGTCACCCTAAGCAGGGCACAGATTCCAATAAAAATCACTGTGCTACATGCACCCACCGCCCCCCTCTTTGGTAATGGTATAACAGAATAACCTCTTGTTGCTGATGGCTAAACTCAATAATAATGTTCTACATTCATCTCCGAGTACCAACTTGGTGAGAAGAGGGCATTAGTCTGAGCAGAAGATCAAGAGGAGTGTCTAAAGTTACTCGTCATTCCGAGTGATTGTCTGCATCACCCATCGGTTTAGTTCTGAGAAATGCATGTAAAGATTCTTTCTTTTTTTAACCCTGCAGTTCCTTTTTTTTCTTTAATCGATGAGAACAAATGGGCTGTTCTCATTCTGAGCTTTTATCACTGTGACAACAGATTAGGTTTTAGAAAGGAATTCAAGGGTCTGATTTATAAAATGAAAAAAGATAAGAAAGAAATGGGTGTGAGAAGGGAGGGCATGAAGCAGAGAAAATACGAAGCAAAAGGACAAGGATGTAGGGCAAGGCATCTGGAGAACTGTGACATTAAGATGTGGGGGTTGGAGGGTGGTGGGCAAGAAGAAATGAAACTGAAATAAATCCCTGCTAGGACGGTGACTAGCAATGGTCAGTGTACAGACTGGATATTAAAACCCAGAGATGTTCGGCTGTCCGGCTGACATATTAATCCGTTTAGAGCCGCCAAGCAGAGAATTACATTGAACTGCATCTAGGGCAGTGTGTACAGGGCTTTCTCACTTTGCAATAACCAGAATGACACACTTCCAAAGCCTGATCCTTTTAGACGCTTAATCCCTTTTCATTATTTTCGATCTTTGCTGATTTTAGAAGGGATTCTGCGCTTCCTTGACTTCAGCTGCATCCTATTTTGGTTGTCCCATGCCGATGTAAAGCCTATTTACTCTGTCCAAGCCAAACATTGTTGGGCCAGGTACATGTCATTCACCCCCAGAGCTGTAGTCTGGGCAATGGTTCAGCTGGGAAGCAATATCACATTTTCATGGTTAACCTCAATCTTGTCAAACACATACCCTGCAAATGCAGTGTGATAATCAGTAACTTGTTTTTTGGGGGTTTTTTAAATTTCTGATCCACTTTTGAACCCAAAATTATACCCTCTAACCTGATCACATATAGGGAGTGCCTGTTCCCAAATCAGTAGTTAAACCTACACAGCGCTGCGTCTGTCACGTTTCATTTATTCCCTTGCTGCCGCTTGTGGTCCGGAGGATGACTTTGCCGGTCTTTAGAGAAAATAAACTCAAAAGGCGCTGCTGAACACATATCGACAGGACCTGCCTGTTTCACAAGTGGCAATCTCAGCCATGAGAGGAATGTTATGTGGTAAATCCACCTTCTATAAATTAGACTGCTGTGATAGCATGGTTATTGCAACAATCTGGATATTCCCCCTACACTTGTAAGGCTGTTTTAATCTCTCTCCACATGCCCCTCCCTGGGCATCACATTTCGGTGAAGTACTCTCTTATTGGGCCAAGTGGGCTTTCTTGGAAAGGCTGCAGTGAAATTCCAGTGCGCCAAGATCAGACCTAAGCTTCCTGTCGGCTCTCACACCTGGTTCACAACACAGTTCAGTTCCACTTTCTGATGAAAAATCAAAAGTGAATTTGCCTGATGAATGCTGCACAATTAAGAGTGCATCAGAAGTCATAAGTTGCTTACAGTTGAACTCCGCAGGTCCACGCTAGTGAACTATGCAAAGCTATCCCAGGAAGCAGTGCGAAGCATGCTGGAGAGTTTTGCTAGAGGTGTGCGTACTTCCAGACAGCATTTCCATACAGATAATCCCAATGAAGATTTTTTTGATTGTAAGTTTTTACTTACAATTATTCTTCCAAACTAGTCCTACCTAGTTCAAAAATTTTACTTCAAGCTCAATCACTGGACCCCCCGGAACTACATAATTAGGAAAACCCTAGATTCATAAAGATAAGCTTCCCAGAGAAAAGGGCAGCATCAGATTAGTCTTGAAAGATATAAAGCTCACATTTGGTTATTAAAGAGGGCATATTCCAATGCGGAACTTGAGAGACTGGCTGGGGGTGAGGGATGTCTCCATGACACAGAGAGAGGTGACGCCGTTCCAGCTGGTTGGTTCCTCCTGGCCAGATGAAAAAAGAAATCTAAGGCAGAAAAAGGAAAACTGCTCCATAGCTAAAATTATAGTGACTGTATGGCCCAGGCAATCTAAGGGCTTCGTATCCTGTTATTTTCATCCCCAGGCATTCCAAGGCCTGGCTCACACTAGGGGCCTTTTGGTAAACACTTTACAAAGGAGGTGGTTATTGGATGTTCAAAACCATTATGCAATTATGGATCTGCTTTTTACTCCTTGAGTTTTAATTCGTCGGAATTTGGAAACAGTAGTATGATGACCAGCCATCCAATCAAAATCCCTCGTTTTTCATCTGTCGTTCTTATTTTAAAGAATCTGTATAGCATAGTCTTGACCTGCCAGGAACAGCATGCATCTGATTTAACAATAATTATTTTATAATCCACCCATTCATGTGATTATATACTTTTCTCTAATTTAAAATGTTGTATTGGATTGCTTTCGTGTTTAGAATGTTTAACACTGAATGTCTGCTGTGATTTAAATGCAAGTATGTAACTTGTACATTTTAGCCTGCGTGTTACTGTGTGTGATGGACGATCATCATGTGATGGATGACGGGATCTCATTTGTGGCTCGAATGTGGCTTTTATTTCCCTGAGTTATCTTAAAGAAGTCTGGAATCTCCAGAGGAATCCTTTTATCTAATAACAGCTGTGTCATCACAATTAGTTATTTACATCACTTAGACTCAATCTGTTGTAAGCTGCAGAGGGACAGCAAGGTTACTCATCTGTAGTTCTTCGCTTTTAGCTCTATAATGCATTCATATAGTGTCAATTAAATTATTAATATTGAGTGTATCAACATGAATTAAAATGGAACACACACAACCTGATAGCTTTCGTGTGGGCATTGTCCTGGGAGATTATAATTAGGTGTAAAGCAATTACTTGAGTTTTAAGTCTGGGTTTGATATCTGTCAAGCCTTTGTTTAGCTCTGCGCGGTTGTTGTTGCTGCCGCTGAATTGCACTGATATTGCTTATTACTTATTACGTTCTCAATGCCAAAGAGTACTCTATTTTCTTTTGACTCGATTTCACCCATACTAGGTGTTTTTTATTTATTTTTTTATCTCATCCCTGTTTTGTAACTCCTCTACTGGAGGGCATCACACACTATAGCTATTAGACATTAGACATATTTAATTCATCTCCTAGTGCCGGCTAGTGGAGGATGGGCTCCGCCATTAAGTCGGGTTCCTCTCAAGGTTTCTCCCTGCCAGCCTAGAGAGTTTTTCCTTGCCACTGTTTCCACTGGCATGCTTTTGGGGGGTCAGGCCTGGGACATATTGTATTTTTCTGTATGTAAAGCGTCTTTGTGACATGGAAACATGTGAAAAGCGCTTTATGAAAATAAATTTTCTGAAGCTTGCCGTTGAAATTTCTATCTCAGATGAAAGGCCTAAGGGCTACCAAAACTGCCAGAAAATGTGACCTGAACCTGATCATGTGGGAGATTTATTATTGCCCAAACACACGTTTGCCTCCTCTGAAAAGTGATTACAATTCAAATCTCTGTAAAGCCTATTGATTACTCAAGTCAGTTTCATGCATCATAGCATATGATCAACAAATCATACTCTATCCAAAAAAAGGACCAAGGACTTCAGACAGTCTCAGAAATGGCTTTGTGATGATATTCATTCATTTCCTTACATTTTCCCAAAGGTGTGCTGGATCTTTGCCCAGCGGTAGCACTGGAAAAGACTCCAACCCATCATAAAGTTAGGAAACAGAGAGAAGGAAACGTACACTGACTGAGTCACGCACAGGGCCTATTTCGTAGTCAGTGATCCAACAGAAACTGCTACTCTTTAGACCTTGAGGGGAAACTGGAACGCCCAGAGGAAATCCACGTGAACACAGGAAGAACCTGCAAAATCCACACAGACAGTGACTCCATGCCACATTCAAACTTTAGCAAAGAGTCATTCATTTTCATTCTGAAATAGTCTATTATTGTAAAACACTCAAAAAATGAGTGGATGTTTTGGTTATTATCATTAAACATGCATTACTTGGTTTGTTTTTATTTTTTTCTTCCTGTATTTTAGCCCCCTTCCATATTACTCCCTCACCAGTCACATATGTTATCATGTCACATGATGTTAACACACCACCACCCCCCCAGCCCCTGTCGATATCTGGGGACAAAGGCGACATGCTGGAAGTGGCATTGAAGGGTACATTTCCATTAGCATAGTCAGCTTGAAGCTCACCATAGCAGAATGGGTGGGAAAAAATTGAAGAGACTGCATTTCCCATTTATTCACCTGCTTGTTCTTTTTCTCTAGCTATATTTGGGTCTCACTCCTCTCCCACTATCTGCCCGACAAGGTGTCTATTACTCACATTTTCAGTTTGGTGTTTAATGAACACATTATTATTAGGTTATTTATTTTGCTAACGCTTTTATGTCAGTTTATTGTAAGTGTAAAACATTAAAAGAAGAAGTACGTATATGTGACCAGAAAGATAGCTTGTGAAAGGGGAAGCTGACTGAAAAAGTCCTAACACTGTTGCCATTGTCTATTTTGAACCGTAATCAGATGTCTAAAACATGTTGAGGGGTGATTTTAAATAGCAGAATTCTAGAAATGGCACAATTCAAAGTAAAAAAATTATAAATAAGATGTAGCTAAAGGCCTCAAATTACAATTCAGTATGATCTATCTAATTGTCCCTGGAATGCTCCCCTAGCTGTTCATATTTCATATCTGTATATCGTGGGAAACTGTCCATGCAGTAGGTTGTAACTGGAGGCAATTAGAAAACAGTATCACCATCAAACATTGGGTAGCATTACAAGAATATATTGAAAATGTATAACATTTTCACATACACTGCCCAGAGGCAAAATATAAATTTCTAATTGTAAAGTTCCAAAGAAACATACACTGTCAATTAAAAAAAAAGGTTTTAAAGGTTTAGCTGTCAAAGAAGGTTTAGCTGTCAAAGAAAGGGATCTCTGTTCTGCTACAATATAGCAATGCACATAATTCAAAATGGCAGGGCTCTTCATTTACAGATAATTACAGTGAAAAGACTAGGATCATATTGATCCAATCAAACAATTGAACCCTTTCTTGCATAACATGGCAGTTGAGACCTCAGACTGAATTGACTCCAAGACATCACCAGACCCCAGCACACTGAATTAGTTTTTCTAAGAGTTTACAAACACTATTCATTATTTTACATTTAAGAAATCTATTTGCTTTTGATGCCAGAAAAACATATAAGAAATAAAAGTAGAATTCAAAGTGGAATTCTATAATAATAATAATAATAATAGCTTACAGGATTGGGGCTGGGCACAGGCATTCCAAAATAAGTATCATAAAAGTCTGCACTTCCCTTTCCTCAATCAAATTTGTGTTAAAAATTGAAGGGAAATACATTAAACAACACGGGGAGCAAGTTTATCTGTTTATTGGCAGTTTATTGATGAGTAATATTATATTTTGTAGTATTTGAATGTATCACATAGATTTAACAAACATTTTGTTGTATATACAAGAAGAATGTGAGTAATGTGTTTCCATTTTTGCGAATTGTAGACTATAGAGTGCTGAGAATAAAGCATTTGCATATAGCAAATGCCAGTGGCAACAGTGGAAAGGAAAAACTCCCTAGGCTTGCAGGAAGAAACCTTGAGAGGAACCCGGCTTAGTGGAGGAGCCCATCCTCTGCTGGCCGGCACTGGGAGTTAAATTAAAGAATTTAAATGTCCAAGATGTGCGAGACCCTCTGGTAGAGGAGTTCCACAAAAAAAAGAGTAATATCCAGAGAAGAGGGGTAGGGGCCTCTGATGGCTGGAGTCCAGCCTAGTGGTCTACTGGTAGCGGTGGTGAATGTGATGGAGTCCTGCAGGGTGCCTCACGTGATTGCTCGAAAGAGAGAGATAGCACATTGTTAATGCTTATCTATGAAAGCAAGATGATCTTAAATTAAGTAATTTGAAATATTTTAAGTGAAACTTTATGAGTGGTCACAGCTACATACATCTATGGCAGCATACAAAGAGGGTGAGTGCCGGAAAC
>JAOVYW010002656.1:0-14851 GCA_025775045.1 Hiodon tergisus
CCATACATACATACATGATTAATCCTGCAGGAGCCTAATTGTCATTTTTCTTTACGTGTGTGTGTGTGTGTGTGTGTGTGTGTGTGTGTGTGTGTGTATCCATCGTCTATCTGCAGTCATTCAGTAATGGGTTTCAAAATTAACCCCACAATTAGCTGATACAATTTTCTAGTGTATGGGTTTGCTTTCATTGGATTATACAAATGGCCACGTATACACCAGCCTTCAAGAACAACAGTCACAAGCCGAAAATTTAGATTCATAGCCAAAGATTAAAATGATGGTTTACTTTACACATTGGTTACTGTCAACATTGGTGGGAACCGTCAACCAGATAGCAAATTGACCATGTTTGAATGAATGACACTGTTATAAACAGAAACAAAACAATCAGACATTGTGTAAGACTACTTTAAAGATAGCGTGCGGATCAGTAAACACATGTAGAGTAAAAGACAAACATCTGTAATTCATATAAAGAGGATAAGTCAATTTACCAACCAAATTAATTATAATGTCAAAATTATTTATAGAGGAATTTGTGATGCTCCACTTTGTTTTATTCTCTTTTGTTTAATTTTGGTTTATTTGTTGAATTATATTTTTGAGCTGGCATTGAGCGTGTATTCAGCTGGAATACAATCCCTGTGCTAATTGTTGTGTAGCAGCATAGCTATGTCCTGAGGAACAATCCAAACTAGATGTGATCCAAATTATGACAGTATGTATTTGTGAATAATGTAAACTGTTTTTATAATTGTAAATATGCAAAAAATATCATATAAATTGTATCTATAACATAAAAAAACCCATTGGCACCATAGGTGAAGGAAAACAAATGTTTAAGACATGTTGATTAATTCTGCCCATCTATTTTTAATTTTGTTTATTAAACAAAAGTATTACAAGTTGTCCAAAAAAAGTGGTCTCATCAACCACTTAAATCTGCTCAAAGGAAGATTTAAGATAGACATGTGTGTTCTGTGGTGGTTTTTGGTCGTTTAAAGCGTTAGTTATTTTAAATGTTAGAAGGCTGCTTTATTTTGGATTTCCATAAAAATCATTTTTCCTTCAAATTCTGCTAAATTAGTTTAGTTTGTTACAAGTTTTGTTAAAAATCAAGCCAAGTAAAAGACATAAAAGAACCCCCTGCGCCCGAAATGTCATGCCTTGTCGGACAACAGTTTTCTTATATGCTGCAGCAGGTTAGGATTTGCAAAACTCAAAATGAGTCTGCTGTGTTACCATTATCACATGTAGACAACCATACATTCGATTCAAGATGAGATGTAATTGCTGGTGAAATTGTATGCCCATATAACTTAATACTGTTGTAGTCTTTATAAAGGCAATGAATGCTGAAAAAATAAAAATTTAGGGTAGAAAAACAAGAGATTTATATGTAATATATATGTATAAATATGTATAAATATTTCATGTATGTTTATACATTAAATGTAAGACCAGGTTGGTATTATAATTTGTGTCTGATCAAGTAATGCCTTTTGAAATTTGACATAATAAGGTCCACTTGGTGGCGCTATGCGACCAGCCAACAGCAGCAGTTACTGAGGGAAAGAGGCCGTTCAGCGGAGACCTTTTCTGACCTTTTTCCAAGTGAGATCAACGATATTACAAAAAAAATTTATATAACAGCCAACGACCAAAACAACCTGGACGGTTAGTGCAATTACATCACAGGGAGAGAAAAAAATGGGATTGGGGGGGGTGATTGAATATTTAACGTCTCTATCGTTCTAATTTATTGGTACATTTGTACATTGGGAACCAGTTCTTATTTTCAAGAAGGTCCTGGGGGTAGGGATTAGGGACTACCAAATCGCAATGCCCCTGAAGAGATTAAGTGCCATGCAGAAGGGCACAGATGAGTGGCCTGCACTATGGGATTTAATCTGCATCATTTTCTTTCTGCCAATTCATTTTTCCCTTTAGTGTCCTCCTCAGAAATCCAGCCAGAACCATATAGTTACTATCCTGTTTCCCTAACCTCTGCGTGACTGTCCACCTTTCCTTCAAGGCCATGATGGAGAAGGGCCAGCCGCAACCAGAATCCCAGTTGGGTCATGCCCAGACCAGGCTGCTGGCTTCTAGAGGAAGCAATTTAACCTCAGCATAGGCACCTGTTGTTGTTGTTGAGTGTTTGTAAGGCTTATCCCTTTCATTCTCCAGTCCCCATAACCCTAACCCTAGTTCTAGCCAGGGGCTGACCTGGAAAAGCCATGGAATATTGCGGGCGGCTAAGTGTGTCTTGAGTAAGAGTGTGTGGCGTCTGCCCAACGTTTTTTGCGTTATGAATACGCATGCGTTCTGATCCTATTCACTGGGTGTCTTGTTTCAACTTGGATCTGTTCCGCTCTGTTTCCCCGTTCGTGACATACGCATAATAGCTAGCTAAGAGTAAGATGTACGCCTTCTTAAACATAGCTTTGGAATAGGCGTTTATGTAAATATTCCAGGTTTATTCATACCCCGTACCACACACCACTGATTGCCGGTAGGAGTTCTAAGACTACAATTTTGGTGCAAGGAATTTTAGAAAAACTTACTAAAAAATTTGTGGCCAATAAAAAATGTATCACAGAAACGTGCACATGCAGTAATGTTTTCTCTGTGATGAAGATTATTTGATTTTATCGCTGTTTGCATGGAGGGCTTTCTTAGCTAGCATGCCGTCTGTCATGTCACTGAAAAACTTTAGCGGACAACCACCAGCAACCTTGATTAAGTTACCCAATTTGTGTTACTAAGATTCAAACCATTCCAAACCATTTTTGAACTGCGCTTTACTCTGAGAATCGCCCATGGCAGGTGCAACGAGTGCAGTTTGTATGTGCCTGTCAGTGTTGCAGGGGTATTACCCCATACATTTCATACATTGAAAGTGTAGAGTAGGTATTTGAAGGGTATTTTTTATGTGCAAAAATCTTTTTTTGGACCCTTGTCTCAAAGTTATATCAATGTGGATTTTATAGGACAGTTTTAAACTGAAAAGTAGCTAGGCAATGCCTTGACAATTCTGTACAGATTTATAAATTTTTAATGAATAAAATGATGAAGGGAAATCAACCCTAAATTGAAATATTAAAAAAAAAAAGTTCTAAGATAAACTTTCCTTACTCTTTATTCCTGGTGGGTTTACAAAAAAAGAAGAAAACTTTTTGACGAGGAAATTCTAGTTTTATTTCAGCATTAAGTTGCAGAAGAAACAAACATTCAAAGTAACACGTGTGTTTGTACCAGTAAATGATTTGTTCTTTCCAACACCATCACAATTTTTACATTTTCAATTAGTTTCTCAGTTACAGTTTTACACCTTGAATTTTCAAGGTGGTCAGTTACTCTTTATGAAACACTTAGAATATCTAAATGGGAGGGCGTAGCACCATAAATCTGTATTATTGTCTTATTTTGATATGAAATTAGTATGCCTTATGAACATTTAGAAACAAAACCAGGTGATAACAGGCCACATAAGTTTACATGTCAACAACGACAGAAATCTGCTGTTTAGATACCTGTGTGTTAACATTATGACCCGTGTCAGAATAATTTTACAAAAAGCAAACAGGGCCAATGTCAACTCCAAACTCTTGGTCTTGGCCCCCTATGTCCGTAGGAGCAATATCCACAATAGGGAGATAGGTTGTTTTGCGTGTTGAGAAACTGAGCACTGTCTTGCCCCACTGACCAGTGTGTTTCTGTGAAAAAAGATGTTATCAGGAATTTAATTTTAATTTTAATCTTTGTTTAAAAAAAAAATTTAATTTCATTATATAAGAACCAATAAATAAATGATATATAACAATTAATACTATACTTTGGAACGAAAGTTAAAAAAATACAACGGCATGCCACAGCAAAGAACTGTGTACTCACTGCACAGCCATCCTCCTCCACAGAGTAGGCCGTTTTTCTCGGGCCCTCGGCCTTGATTTCCACCTCAGCAAAGCTCAGTAGTTTAAGGGCTTTCTTTACATTGACTGACTGGCCATCCATGTATGCGATGCTGTTTTTGCAGTGGTACGTGATGTTCTGTGAGGCCACGGTAGAAAGAAGACGTAGAAATGCCAGCTGGACGTCAGCTACTCCTTCGGGGAGCCCGGCGTTGCCATAACTGAACTGTAAAATAAGATAAGACTACACTAAAAAGGTCCCTCAAATACAATTGAAATTTTACCATTTTAAATATTTTATCAGTTAATAATAGAAAAAATATATATGTTTACACAGAAACGCCAAAACTACAAAAGTAGAATTCTACAATAGTAGAATATAACGGCAAGCAGCAATGAGGGTGGACAAGAGGCAAAGTACAAAGGAAACAACATCATGTGTCAAATGACGGACGTGCAAAATGGGCACAGTTGTATGCATGTGTGGATAGATGCCAGGTTTCATACCGATTTTCATTTGTGACGATGTTCGTTTTGCCTTCTTTCTATTTTATGCGCAACGACGGCACATTGATCTGCATACTGCACCCATGAAATTTAAAATAGAAAGTTTATAATGATAGCTTTTAAAGGAGAGGGTCCAAAGAACTAAGAGAAACTTAGCGAAAGTTGTGATAAACGGTCTCTGCGATGTCATCTAAGTGTTTTCCGAAAAATTTTAAGTGTTGGAAAATCGAAAGTCAAACTGGTCAAGACTTTTATGTCTTATGCTTTCAAAGTTTTCCTTTTCATTCGTTTGCCATTGCGCCACCATGTGGCCAATATTCATATGGCAGATACATATTATGCTATTCTACAATCCTGCCAAGTTTGGGGAGTTTTTGAGAAACTGTCAGGGTGTTTTTGCGACAGTGGCGGAAAGAAACTAATTCTTGGTTACTTAATTTACTTCACACCTGAAATCCTCCTTCCATAGACTGGCCAAACCAGACGGGCTTCTTCTTAATCCCCTCAGGTTTCCACCAGTTTCTGCGAGGTATCGTGTCTATGGTGGCATTCATGCACGTCTGTCCACTTTCCATATTACAGTGCACCTTGATGGCATCCACTTTACAGCCACCATTGGGATCTATCCAATATTCACCTATAAAATTTGAAAAGATGGTTATTTAGGTCAGTTTAAAAATAAATATATACTCAGTCAGTAAAAATATATACAGAGGACATACCACTTTTTAATGTCAGATGGTAAAATTTTAAATCCCTGCAGGTCCGTGCAGGATTCTTCTGAGAACCATCTGGTATTAAAATGCTCTCTATCTGCTGATTGATGGACTTCAGTGCAGCAGTAATCTGCGCGAGGTCTTCAGGTTTTTCTGCTGCCTCATCCCGATAATAGGGCCTAACCCAATCATCAGCCTTTGCAGGCTGTGGTGGTACCGGTGCTGGTGGGAAGGGGCCCTTTTTGTGGTTATGAATGCATCCCCCGGGTGGCCCAGGAGGGCCTGGAGTACCTGGAGGACCAGTACTTCCTGTCTGGCCCTTTAAGATAAAAAAAAATAATAATAATAATAATTAAAAAAAAAAATTAGTCTAGAGAACTCTCTGGAAGCATAGAGTGGAGAAGCATGAAAATAAATAATAAGTGAATCTTTTCATTTTTAACCAGGTGTGCTAAAACATCAATAAAGTGCCAAAGACAGGCCTTACCTGAGGACCAGAATCTCCTTTAGCACCAGTTTTACCAGGGGGACCATTGTAGCCATCTTTCCCATGTCTTCCAGAAGGTCCAATGGGTCCAGGAGGCCCCTAGAGTGAGATCATATCGTATCCCACTCAGCATTCGTAACATAACCAGATTTTCATTTTTATTTAACTGGCTACTGTATTTATGTCAAAATGTGTATTAAATATATTCATGAAAACCTTGGTGCCAGGAATTCCGTCAGGTCCAGGTGGGCCAATATCCCCCCGCAGACCCTTTAGAAAATACAAAGCGGAAATTCATTGTAGCAGCACGTAGTTTTATTCATTATATCAAGGACATAATATTGATGGACAAAAAACTATGTATTAAATTTACATAGTCATTATACAGTCATTATAATGGATAAGTACCCCTCTGTATTAATTTTCAGTGTCAGACTATTGCAAGAGCACTTAATATTTGCAATGCCAGTGTAATTACGTTATGTATAGCACACACAATTCAGTAAGGCACATACATATAATTGTATATCCAGGACAAGACAGGTGACGACGTGTTACTGCCGCGCCTGGACAGTACCTGTATTCCTGGAGGTCCGATTGGCCCGGGTGGTCCACTGTGACCTCTTAGGCCCCGCTCACCTTGTAGACCCGTTTCTCCCTTGGCACCAGCAGAACCCTGAGGACCCTGTTCCCAGAGGGCATGTGGGTTAGGGTATATGAAGAGCACTGTCAGCTGATGGCCTTATAAAGGAAGCAGGATGGGTAAATGGTAGGGGCTCCAGGTGTATGCTTTAGGGGTAAATATGTTTCTCAAAACGTGATCGAATGTGAAGCTGAGCTTACGGGCAGAGTCGAAATTTGTGTCATGAATCTTTACTGCTCCAACAAAGTCTAAATATAACATGACGGATGACCTGTTTCCCCTTCCATTGGGGTTCATTCATTACAATACATTCTCAATGTGAAGCTGAGCGCTTAGATACAGTCATCGGTAGAGTCAAATCTATCTCCTTACCTGAGGTCCAACTGGACCAGGAGGGCCAATCTTTCCTTCAGAACCAGTGTCTCCCTATATAAATTATAGCAGAAAATGTAATTATTGGCAATAAGGATTTCTGATTCAAGAAGCATACACCCTACAACAAGATTAACCTCAAACAAAATTCAAACACGCTGCATCTAATGCCAGGAGGAGTCACAGAGATATACGTTTCCTACTAACAGGGGGACCTCTTTGGCCATCCTTCCCAGCTGGACCGGTTGGACCAGGGTAACCCTGAGCGCCTTGGGGTCCACGGAGGCCTGGTTCTCCATTTTCCCCACGATCTCCCTTTGGGAAAGAAAAACAAAAACAGAGATTACACTGTTGACGTATCAAGACACGAAAGATCATTTTGGCACCTGCAGTTTCATTTTTTATTTTTTTTATTAAAGTGTTTAGCATCTGTGATTGTTCCAGAAGTAAATTCCCAATTTCGCAGTACCTTGCTACCAGGCAAACCATCCACTCCATCTTTTCCATTAACGCCAGGCGTGCCCTGTGAACATGTGGAACACAACACCCAATATCAATGACTTAACATAAAAGCAAGATTCTTTTAAAATATTTTACTTTTTTTTCAGAGGAATAATTGTTGAAACTTTATAGTTTAAACCTTGTGAGAAAAGAGAAGCGGTAACACGTATTTACTAGATTTTTAATCAACTGGAGTTTGTTTTTAAGATAATCATGATAGCAAATCAAATCTTGACAACCTGCTAATCGTACTTTACATATCTGTATTTACTAATTTTTTCTTTCAATGAGTAGAAGAAACAGGTCCTGAACTGGTTCTTTCAAGATCAAAGACAAATGCACATTTTCTATTTTGATGCTAAACTGATAACGGTCATCATGAAAACAATTAACTTAAAACATTCTAGATGATTTTAACACGTGTGTCATATAAAATTGTTAATAACTGATTGAAACAGTAGACAATTAAATAAAATGCACATTTAAAAAACTACGAGAATCCAGGAGTTCTATATTGCCTCTGTGTCGGGGAATAATTTTCCAGTTTTTCCAGTTTGGCAGTGGATAAAATCATTTAAGAAAACAGCCAATAAGAAATGAAGTTTGACCGACTGATGCAGCGCTTACATCTACACCAGGTTGTCCGTCCTGACCATCTTTTCCTGGTGGACCAAGTTTCCCTTCAGGACCCACTTCACCTTTCATTCCTGGTTTACCATCATGACCAGCTGGTCCCTGCAACATTACACTTTTGCTCAGTCACTCCTTTGTAAAGTTTTAATAACAACTAACACCTTTTAAACATGGCAATACTTTGTATGAAATAATTGCTGAGTAAGCATGTCATTTTCAGTTACTGTTAAAAAAAAAGAAAAAAAAAGTTGTATAAAAGACAAAGGTGATTTTTATTTCAAGCATAATGTATACACATGCTTAGAAAAAATAGATAAGCAGAACATAAAAAACACAAGTAGTGAAAATTCTTCTTGATTAAACTATTACGTAGTAAAAATGGTAAATTACTTTCTCTCCTTTTGGTCCTTGCGATCCTGGATTTCCAGTGGCACCTGGTAATCCATTAAACCCTCTTTCTCCAGAAACACCTTGCTCACCTTTCTCTCCCACAGCACCCTATTCAAAGCACAGAGAAAAAATAGGGATCAACATCAACTGGAGTCCCCAGCTCTGGTCATGGATTTTATTGGAATTGATGTTGTCATGCAAGTACTGTTTATAGCATGTACGCACTGTTTATAGCATGTATGCACTGTTTATAGCATGCAAGAACTGTTTATAGCATGTACGCACTGTTTATAGCATGTACATACTGTTTATAGCATGCAAGAACTGTTTATAGCATGTACGCACTGTTTATAGCATGTACGCACTGTTTATAGCATGTACGTACTGTTTATAGCATGTACGCACTGTTTATAGCATGTACGCACTGTTTATAGCATGTACGTACTGTTTATAGCATGCAAGAACTGTTTATAGCATGTACGCACTGTTTATAGCATGTACGTACCGTTTATAGCATGCAAGAACTGTTTATAGCATGTACGCACTGTTTATAGCATGCAAGAACTGTTTATAGCATTTAAGGACTGTTTACAGCATGCACGTACTGTTTATAGCACGCAAGTACTGTTTATATAATGTAAGTACTGTTTATAGCATGTACATACTGTTTATAGCATGCAAGTACTGTTTATAGCATTTAAGGACTGTTTATAGCATAGTGCCGCTGTGTATATGATTTGTTTGTATACAGTTTGGTTTGTTCTTTAATTAAACATCATTATGTACCAGTTGCCAATTTAAACATCCCGTGTCTCCTATGGAGCCATGTGCTTGGGAACCAATCTCTGTATTATGAATAACGTAATAAGCCTGATGAAAACTAATTGATATAAGCACTCCCGTCCAGTAGGACATCCTGAATCTTCAGTAGTGTATTACTATGTTCTGTCTGACTGTTGATAGAACAGATAACTTTTAAATTGTCTCACTTCCTTTCCTTGTGGCCCAGGAGGTCCATACACTCCCTGTGGCCCTGTTTCTCCTTTTGGTCCTGGGCTCCCTTCTGAACCCATGGGACCAGTTGCTCCAGTTTTACCGGTTTCTCCATCTCTACCAGGAGGTCCAGTTTGACCAGGTTGTCCATCTTTGCCCTAAGATAGACAAAAACTAAAGAGTTATACACAGTATAAACAGAATGCAAGTCCACAATGATCTAAGCAAACCTGTAAACGTTAAAAATGAGAAAAGCTCCTGAATGACTTACAATGGGACCAACGGGACCAACAGGACCAATCAGACCAATTTGCCCTGGAAGACCCTATGAAAAATAACATACTCATATCACAAATTTCATATAAAATGTGAATTCTTAGTCTTGTCATTTTGTGTATAAGAAAATATAATTCAATATCCTTGCACATACAGTGAGACCGCGTGGACCTTGTTCTCCCCTATCTCCTTGAGGACCTGGCGCCCCCTAAGAAACAAAAGAGGGAAATTTAAATATTTTTTTCTACAAAATAAAATATTATATATTACATTTTTACAGATTAAGGTTGACGATTGATCACGATTGTTACCCGAGCGCCTATTGGGCCGAAAGGTCCAGGTTGACCCCTAGTTCCATCATCTCCTTTATCCCCCTTCTGACCAGTTCCTCCTTTAGGCCCTGTCTCACCATCACGACCCTGGTAGGGGATGAATTAACAAACATTAATTAATTTAGATATTTCACTATTCCTTGCAAACTAGCTTAATGTGTTAACCAAAGACCCTGTAATTATACTATTCCCAGATATTTTAGTAATGCAAAATAATGCTATAATGTAATCTAGAGTGTGTAATATAATGGATAAGTAAATATAAGTAAAATACAATGTATTATAAATAACGAATAATCATAGTGAAATAACGTGTAAAAAATAATAGTGAAATACCAGTTGTAATATATAATAGGTGCAATGATAAATAATAATTTTTAAAATGTAAAAAACCCTTTGTATTTCAACAAAATCAAAGTCAACAAAACGCATCACTGGAAGGGGTGATTTTTGCAAAGTACACACAATCTGAACATTGCTGCGGAACACAAAAACGATGATTTAAAGATTTGGAAATGAAAGTCAAGCTACACTGAACTAGCTACAAGCTGCTTCCCAAAAAAGTGTCTGTGCTACACAAAAGCTATTGGAAAACACCTTTCAATAGTATTTAGGGCTACCTACTAACTGTATTTGATAAGTCACAATATTTAGGAACATTCAAAAAAAGTCTACCTGACAAACCGGTAACAACGACCAAACAATTATTTGTTCTGTATGTCCATGTGTTTACCACTCCCTGGTGGGAATTGAATAGCTTGATAGCAGTCAGTATCAAAATCTAGACTGCCTTTTTTTTTTAGGCAATATTTTACGTTTCTCTGTCTTGGGTGCCAATCGGGTAAATCCACTCTGTTTATAAATGGACGTACCTAGCCAAAAGAAGAGTTCGTTTCTGAGTGACGTGTAAGAAGTATTTATGCAGACGTACCTAGCCAAAAGAAAAGTAAGTGTAGCTTTATCTATTTTTAAAATTTTTATTAGAAAGCTACCGCAAAAGCTACACAAAATATAATTTAGTGCGCTACCATAAAAGCTTTGCTGTTGTAGCTCGCACTATCTGACAATCTACACAATAATTAAATGAATAGAACTTACTGGAGGTCCTGAGGCACCAGGTGGTCCTGGTGGACCTATGTCCCCATCTTTGCCCTGAAGTCAAACAGCAGATGCCAAACCATGGATTAATTGTCTTACTAAACAATAATAATACTAAACCTGCTGTGCGTAAAACAATAATTCCTGTACTAAATACTTTTTATTGCTAGTTGACATCCATTTTGTTTAATTTGTTGCCCAATTCATTGTATACTCTATATCTCTGTGTAAAAGATTTTTGTCAGAGAATATTAACAAAACTTTACTCTAGAAAACAATGGCTACAAAATACAATAAATAATAAATATAGGTGGCCAGTGAGTCACCTAAAGACTTCCTGTTCAATGGCTTTTCGATAACTTTGAAGCTGACGATGAAATCAAGCCCCGCAAAAGCCTTCTGATGTGGGTTATCGCTCGAAATCTTCCGATTTGGTCAGGCAGTAACAGTCCATACCCCTGTTTCTATCGTTATCGCGAAGACTTTCACTTAGTCTGGCCTCAAATTGAAAGTTCTTCATTTGTTGTGTATGTTGGCATCAGCAGTTTTGGTTTCAATTTACATTTTCTGTAAAAAATTTGCGTGTAACCTGTTCTCCTTTAGGTCCTGGTGCACCTCGATCTCCTTGTCCACCCCTGTCACCCTGTTTGGATATGAGGGACTTATGAATAAAGCGAACGCATTTATCCATTCATTGACATTAATGGAAAAACAATTAGTGTTTTGATTTTATGTAAAATATTTTCTATGGCTGACCTTTTCACCATTCATTCCAGGTGGCCCTCTAGGACCAGATTTACCTTTTGGCCCCTACAGTAAAAACAGAACAAATATAAGGAGAGTTTTGCTGAATTTGCTGACAGATGTATGAACTGAATATATTTTTCCACATGAAAAATGTATGAAAACTGATCAGAAACATGAAATACGAAAGATTGATTATATTTTTGGAAAGCTGGAAATGAGTATGAATTAGGTACAGATTAAGGTAAATAAATAATAATTATAATGTTTGAATAGCCCTAACATTCTTCAGTCCAATTCTTTAACTGAACTATTTGTATTACTTACAGGAGGTCCATCATTTCCAATCTGCCCAGGTAGGCCTTGAGGTCCATCATCACCCTGTTATCATATTGAAAATAATTATCAGTATATAATAATCATTAGTAAGACCATGAATACAGAAGAAACATGGATATCGATATCGTAATATCAACTCTATTTAAGTTATACCGAAAACATTTTTATTTAGAACAACAAAAAAACCTAATTTCATTAATAAGTCAACCGAAAAATAAGATGACAGCATATTTATCATTGTTGATAGTGAATGTTGTATTTGATGTGGTATTTTGAAAGTACAGTAAAGCTACGTTTTGATAGTCTTCATACCTTCGTACCAGCGGGTCCAGGAGGACCAACATGACCTTTAGGTCCAACCATTCCCTGCATACCTGCTGGACCTGGGGGACCAACATGGCCAGCAGAACCCTTTTCACCCTAAAATGAACATTTATTGTTATATTTTGAGTTGCTGAAAATGAAAAATATTGAAACATTGGAAAGGACACTGAGATTTGCCCTAACCTCTCTCCCAGGATCACCCATAGGACCTATCTCTCCCTTTGGTCCAGGAGGTCCATCCTTGCCATCAAACCCATCCTGTCCAGGGTCACCTCTCTCACCCTTTAAGAGACATGCACATTTTCTACTAATATTGTATGTAAAAGTGATACTTTGTCAATGCCTGGGGAAAAAAATATTTGACAACCCACCAAATGCATTTATGAAAATGGTATTCAATAGTTGTTTTTAATGGTATTTTTTGTAAGTTATTTATTGATTCTACTTTAGTTATTAAATAGTTAAAGTGTGATTATCCATTTGCCAAAATTTGTATTTGTTCCCAAGCAGTGGAGGTCTTGCACATTTACCTTGCTACCAGGCGGTCCATCAAGGCCATCTTGTCCAGTCGTACCCTAAAAGAGTGAGCACGAGATAGACGAGTAAAAACATGTTCCTGGGGAGGAGGTCATATATATCACCAGTATTCAGCACTCAGGCCCAACAGGTTAGAAACAAAGCTTTGTGCATAACTAACAAATAAGATAGGATCCTTTGTTTTAGGACAGCCAGTCTGCAGGTGGTCACTCCTAACAGAGTGAGGGAGCTAGCTTCATTGTGTCGACCGACCTCAAACAAGACGGTATTACACACAAATCCAACTGTATTCAAACTGTGGGGCCCTGATGGAGTGTGGAACTGAGTTGGGCAGAAATGATAGCAATGATATGAACTAAGTCAATTTAAGCACCGCTGATGCAGAAACTATCAGTTAAATGATGGAATACAAATCACAGTTTACTAAAACAAGTATTATGGAAGTTGTCTTACCGGATCACCTTTAGGCCCCATTGGTCCTGGAGGACCAATAGCACCAGGAGGGCCCTAGAGAGAATTTACATACAGCATTTTAACAGCTAGAAATACAAAAAAACTGAATATTTAGTTTATTATGGAGAATATTTAAATGACGATGAAATCAGAAGTTTTCTGCACAGTTCCAGTAGGGCATAGGGAAGCAATAATTCACTCTGCAAGTATTTTAATTATACGTAAGAACATACTTTGTGAATATAAATATGCCACGAACACAGATTTTGCATTTTGTGAATTGAAAAAACGCACAATGCAACAGATGCAGAGAAGGATTTACATTTAGCTGCAGCCAACCACTTTCTCAAAAGTTGTTAATTTACCATGTGTCCTTGTAGACCAGGAGGGCCCATCAGTCCGGTATCTCCTGGACTTCCCTAAAAGGCAAAAACAAAAAAAAATTATATTTAAGGGTTAAAATTGACCTTTATAGGTAATATTAGTTTTGTTTTCCCCAGAATGTTAAAATGTGAGAGGCAGTGACATATTGAAGTGTTTGAGATGCTGTGAGATTCTGACTGCAAAGCAACACAAAAATGACAGCAATAACACAAATATGGGCAAATACAAAAGCAGTAGGAGACTGCCACTTACCCTATCCCCTTTACTTCCTTTTTGTCCAGGTGAACCCTCCGAGCCTTCTGGGCCCTATAAAACACCAATAAGCATGTACACATTTTCTGATTTTTTCAGTATTTTGAAAAAGTGTCAGGACTGACTGTATGAACTTAATAATTACACTGGGACCACGATCTCCTTTTTGACCAATTTCACCACTTTTTCCAGGACTGCCCTGGAAGGAAAGAACAATAAAGATTGGTTGTTTAATAATGTACGTGGCATACAGACATGCTAATACAGACATGCTAACACAGACATGCTAACACAGACATGCTAACACAGACATGCTAACACAGACATGCCACGCGCACCCTTTGACATATAAGCCCACACTTACATCTTTACCGCTTGGCCCAGTGTAACCAGGGGGACCTGTACCACCCTTAGACCCTTTTTGGCCTGGATCACCATTAGCACCTCTTTCACCAGGGGGGCCCTACATTTACAACAAACAAAAACAAGATCTAAACGCAGAACCAAATGCAGATATAGAATAATCCCCATTTGTTAATATTTGCAGCTATTTGTAGGGTATACTGTCACGTGCACTATATTGTACCTATGGCCTGTGCATACATTGGCCTATAACTAGGGCCATTTGGGTTGACCTTATAGAAGTAATTTTATGTGCCTACAATAATTCAACCATGGGTTAGGTGAAAGTAAAACATAGCAGCATTACTATTTGGAAAGAAACAGTGAATTGTACCTGAGCTCCTTTGGTTCCATCTTGACCATTTTTTCCATCTTTTCCTGGAATGCCCTAAGAGATATGTATATAGTAAAGCACATTGAACAGGTCACATCAGGAGCGTTCCACTAGTGTTTGAGACTGAAACTGAAAGCTGGTCACAAAGAATGTAATGGCAAAGTTGTTGTTGTATTTCATCTCTTCAATATAATATTCCCAACACTTCTGAAAATTCTAG
>JAOVYW010002657.1:0-14850 GCA_025775045.1 Hiodon tergisus
CCCCCCCCCCCCCCCCCCCCCCCCCCCAAGCTACACACACAAACATCAATCCACTTTTTTCTGTGCCTTCGGTGGAACACAGCTCTGTACAATGTTCGTCCGATTCCGCTCCATAGCTGGCTGGTCACGGGGGGTCCTCTCATTGCCTTCTCTGGGTTAAATACGCTTTGAGACGCTTTCCTGGGGGTCCGGAGCGTGCCACACTGGAGAATCCTCCCTCTACCATCAGATTAATTAAAAGGCAGGGAACAGCCACTCTTTATTACAAAAAGGGGATGAGGGAGCCAGAAGAGACATTTGTCTTTGTCTCGTAGGGCACGACGGCTGTCTTCCCTGGTATACAGTACAATGTACTGGGCAAGGGTATCACAGATCAAACAGTGGACAACAAACAAATGTGTCAACAAAGAAAGAAGCTGTGGTTTCAGCTGGAATCAACGCCAGGAAACGTTCAAAAGTCAAACAGTCCATGAAAAGAGGTATCTTTAAAATGATTTATTTTACTTTACTCCACCTTTACTTTAACTTTACTTTACCTGTACCTTTACCGTACCTTACCATTACGGTCTGGAGGCACTGCTTCTGTACTCGAACCAACAACAGAACAGAACAGGATGTGGGGTGTAGGCCATGTTAATATACAGTCTCCATATTTTGGGTTTTCCCTTTGCCCCCCCGGAGGCATTGGGTGTACCAGGTCTTCCCTATGATGTTCCACACCGTGATATGGACACCACAGCTTTTTAAGATCATCCAATTTATTACTCATATATCTCACTTCGTTACATGCTAAAAGAGAAATGTTGTGGTTATTGTATAAGGGCTTGTAATAAATATTACTGATTCATTATTCTACCGTAAGGGTTGGTTACCAAGGAAACATGAACACTTCCCACATTTGCCAATATGAAATATTCAACATTATTTATTCCTTTTTTATTTTCACTGACCAGTATTTTGTCTGTTATTTCCTCAAAAGCATGTATACCTACCATCATGTACAGGTATACCTATCATGTATACCTTAAATGCTCAAACAGAAGTAAAAAATAACCACATAATAAGGTCTTTAATAGCAGACTGGAATTATAAAAGATTCTGCTAGGATGTTTGTTTAATTTCCATTGTCATTGTTCGTAGAACTGTTGTAACAAATGGATGCATGGATGAAATGATAATTCAAAATCACCTTTCCAGTATGCAATATTAAAAAGTATAATTTAATAATGGATTGGCACTATTTAAGAGATGCAGCATTAAAAACATCTCATGAATATTTAAAGATCCTAAAGATTCCCTCGCCAGAGCCCATAGGATGCTACCACACGGTGTGTTGCATGTTCCGAACCTGGGCAACCAATCACAAGTGCATCCCTGACTCACATGACGCCTTCCCTCGGCCTTAGGGGCGGGTACTGTCTGGACTGCGGTGTTGTCAGCACATTAAACCCAGAGGTTTGCCTCCTCGCCGTGCGTCTCCTCCGATTATACTCCCGAGGGGCCACAGTGTGCCTGTCAGCCAGAATTACTGAACTGGACGTCAGGAGGAGCTGTGGCTGACACACTGCAGAGACGCGCCGCGCACAGCATGGTCCCTCAGGATTACCCCCAAACGAGGCCACGCCTGTTATTTCCAGGTGCTGCCGTGCACAGAGAAGGTTAAGGGTCACAACCTCTGCGTTCTTTCAGTTCCCTTAAGCTGATATTTGGCTGTGCACAGCGCTGGTCGTCTAACGACGGGGTGTAGTCGTTAACGTCCGCCGAGCCCTCTCTGCAAACCTACAGCGCATAGAGTGTTTACATTGCCCTCGATGAATATGATCTGCTTAGTGATTTTAAATGATATTATCTGCTTGATTGTGAAAAAGTTTTTTAATGGGATCCATCTTTTCAACCAGCACCAGTCTTTGCTCCTCGGCTGCCTTTTTGCGGACCCCTCTGGCGGGCAATGGTGTCAGCGGACCCTCTGCCCCCGACGATGGAGAGCATCGAACAATAGCTGAGAGGAGGCGTGAGGGCGTGGCAGGGGCTGGAGGCGTGGCAGGGGCTGGAGGCGTGGCGTGGGCTGGAGGCGTGGCAGGCTGTTAGGCAAAGTCGTGTCACCCAAAGGCTTTCAGCTTCTGACCAAACACAGCAAAACAAGTTCAGCAGTCAGGCCTTGTTGCGGATTGAGGTTTTATTTTATTTTTATCAGAGGCTAATTCTCTGCAGGTGAATTCAGACTGTATAATTAACCTGCTCACATAATGCCCCTGCATTCGAACTAAAGAGCAGCACCGTGGAAAAATAAACAAGTGAATCCAATATTCGCTTGAGAAGAGGCACATAATACTATTAATTTCATATATTTTGTATGCACTGATGTGGGAATTTTGGCAGAACAAAGAGCTTGCCAACGGGGTGGACCAAGCAGAATAAAAGCACGCCGTTCTGCTGCATGAGGTCACCACTTAGAAGAGCGTGAGTGTGGAATAAAGACGCTAGCTGCTTTCCATTTATATGGCTGGTGAACTAGACAGCTCCTGAGCGGATTAATATGTTATTAAGAGTAGCCAGCTTAAACCACAATCCACTTACACTGGCCTTTATTGTTATTCTTGTGTTGCAGTTACGCTGCAATCAAATATGGATGTTACGGAAAGACATTATGAAAAATACCATTGAGTGGTATTTGAGCCAACTCTTCTGTTGGGGCGCTTAATCTATTTTGTGGGAAGAAAAGTCCCGAAGTCCATATATGCTCGCTGCCTCCGAGTTTACTGAGTAACAGTTAAGAAACCAATTTAAGTCTTATTTCGTTTTCTTTGAACATGTGAGCGATGCCATTTCTTTGAATCCTCGGGCTAGCTGGGTAATTCGGGATTTTAAGGAGTTACACGGAAACCCCTGGTGAATACGGTAACGCTATGCTGGAGCAGCTGAAGTGGTGCCAGGTCTCTCTGGGTGTGGGGCAGGGTTTAAGGGTTCGCCCTCCTAACGGCCCAGGAGCGGGAATGTGAGGCGGAGCCAGGCAGATAATTCCACTGAGCTCTCCGTGTGCACACTATTTAAAGCTGTGAGGGTGTGTCGTGAAGAAGAGTAGTTGGGTAGGGTATGTAAGTACATGACCTGCAACATATGTTATCACACGCAACGCAAGCATCGGACATTACTCAGTACTCACAGTATATTTTTCACAGGTACAACCCTTTCCAACAAATCTACGGACCATTAATAACAATAATGACTCAGTGCCACATGCAACAATTTAATAAATTTTTGAAGGGAGAAAGCCTGCTAAGTAACTGAACATACCCTGTCATATGCGTAAATAGAAGAAGAAGAAAGGCTTCCTTTTCAAAGGACCACAATGAAGTTGCTTGAGACCGCTAAGACGACAGGTGCTTTCGTAACATCCTGTCCCTCTGCTGCCTGCAGAACTGCTGCGTTAAGCCTTTAAACTGTGAACTGCCATCACTGGTTTCTAGGTCAGTGATGTGTTGGTACAGCGCAGACCGGTGCAGGGACTCCCTCATCCACTTAGAGGGCCAGCCTGAGAGTGTGCCAGTGGATTGGACCTTTGCCACCACCAGCGCCAGAAACCCATAGATTTAAAGAGTGGTGTCTCTCTCTCTCTTCCTGGTCTGTTGAACAATCAGTAGGAACAAATGGAATGCGTCGGACGAAGCGATCATTAATTCCAGAATCCCTTGCTCTAAACGTGTGACTAATGGCTGGGCAAATGATTCAATTAAAGAAAAATGTGTTTAATGGAATCAGATCACAATTTTACACTTTTATCCTCAACATTTGTTGATAACAACGGGATAACGCCGTTACTATTATTGTTACCATAAATTGTTGCTACAAAAACTATAAATATGTCCGTTTCCACTCATAAATTGTATAGAATGTAATTGTAGTTTTTCAGTTTCAAAATCCTCTAGGTCCACACGTCTTGCTTTATTTGCAGCCGAAGAAACTTTTGTTTACCGTATTGGTGATAGCTATGTTGCTATAGTTGACTATAATGTGTTGTGTAGTGTATTTTTGGAATGTATTATGTTACATTCCAAACTGTCTTATGTTAAATACAACATTGACGGAAAGGTGTAAAAAAATATTTAAAGGTACCGTAATTTATAATTCACTTGTGTATATTCAGACTTAATTAATTTTTCAACTTTCAAGAGAGAAACAAAAAAGTAAGACACATTATACTTGTGCAAATAACCATATTGTTTTATTTGTTTGTTGTCCACTGTTTGCAATGTCTGTCAGAAGATCTGCTATCCTTCAGAAAACAGTGTAAACAACTGCTTCAATGCCAAAACTCTCAATTTCCAGTAATTATTTTGCGCAACACCAAAATAGCCGAGGTACGTCGTAAAAAAGACAGCTTTTCCAAAAAGTTCCATTTTATCACTATTTTTTAATTATACGCACAGAAATGAGTGAACAATCCTTAAAAGGGGCTTACTGGTCTTGGAGGATCTTAACTTCCCTTCCTCAGCTCCATTTTTGGGGGCAGATAGTTAAAAAAACAAAAGAACAAAAAAACTGAAAGACCCACAAATAATCGTACGTTTTCATATTTTTATTTGCATATCAAAACAAAATGTGCATTCCAAGAATTAAAACAATAAAAATGTAAAAATGCCGCTCAATTTAAAAGCATTTTTTGTCGAGGTCGCGGAACGCCACACTAGTCTGAGATCCCAGAGCTCTGCTGGGTTCCCTCTCGCTCCTTTCCTTCCCCACACAGACATGGGAGTGTTGGGACAGGCGCCTCAGTGGGACTGAATTAGGGCAGTGTGACACAACCTCAGGACAGGCAATAGACCCCCCTGCACAGACCGCCAGTCAGTAGTTTTCTTTCATCATTGCTGTAGAAAGGGTTTGCTAAAAATGAGGGGAAGGGCAGGGTAAGGTAGGGTACAGGGGGAGGGGGGAGATGGGGGTTGGGCTGCAGTCATCTGCTTTCGTCCAATCACAATGCAACTTAGGTTTTGGGTTACAAACTTATACAGCTAAAAGAAGTGAAAAAGAAGGCAATGCTTGTGGAATGTACAGTGCATGGTGGAGGGTCGGTCTTCACGATGACTCAGCTTGCTTCTCCTGTTCGATGACTGCATAAACCAGGAAAAGACCTTAGTCACTCAAAATAGAAGCAGCGCGATTCAAACAAGTTAAATTGAAAGCTAAAGAATGGATAAGATTTAGACAGTCAGGCATTGCACATATTAAAAAGATTACAAAACAACTACACAAACATCTTCTCGAACAACGGCCACTCCTGTTACAATATAAAAATGACAATCAAAATTTTTATGGCATTATCTCACCTTCTTGTGACGGCAAGGGATTTTTCTCCTGAGTCTCGGTCTTCTTCAGCTTGCTCTTGTCGAAGCTGGTGACCTCCTCCAGATTGGGTTTGTCAGACATGTTTGTAGGTTATCTAGTCAAATATAAAACAAAACCAAAAAAACTGTTAAAATATCTGCGCAAGCGGACGACTGGAAGTGCGAGACGTCTCCGGCGACGAGGTCTGAAGCACGCCTCTTTTGTTCGCGCTAAACTTACGGCTTCTAAAAGCTCGCTTCTTGCGCCTTCGTTAATTTACATAAAACTAACGATACAATAAACCCAGCCTTACATGGACGGGTCAAAAAATACAATGGAGAACCTGCATTACAACCTAAATCCATTAACTGCGGCATTAACAGATCACATTTAAAATGTATTAATATGTATCGGCGACCATAAGATTATCAATATAAATGCAAAAATCCAGAAGGCCCGTTATTATTTGCGGGCATGCGTTTGCGAGATGTTTTCAAACAAAAGCTCAGTCCGCAATCTAAGGAACCACCGCCCTGCTTGGCATCATCTCAGCAGACAGCACGTTCCTACCGGACGTGCTTTTGTATCGCGTCTGTATTCCGAATAAAAAACATCACGATTCGATTTTTCGTGATGTTTATGAAGTAAATGAACCATCATCATGAATCATTCAAAACCATATTTCACCTATTGCTACATTTTACAGTAGTTTGAAGCATTTCAGAATTTAAAATGTATCGTAGGCAAACAGGAAAAAAATACAATGTCAATAGCATAATACACATTCATCTTTAAGAATATTATATTTTTTGGAAAGATTTACAGACGATTATCTTATTTTCACTTTTCATACGCCCAACAATACGTTTTGTTTTTTGACTGTATTTTAAAAAAGTCAATACTTATAGTTTCCCATTGCGAAATATTATTGACAGAGAATATCAGACAGAGTTTTGGTATTTAATGACGGAAAAAAAATGTTAAATGAAAACAAAATCTGGAATCGCTCACCAGAGATTCAGACGCAAGCAGACCCACTTCTCTTCGTGCAGCAGCGGACTGATGCAGGATTGCAGAAGCATAGGAAATATACTGTGAAATATGCAAATCAGAAAGCGTGACGTCACGTCATAGTATCTCGTAAAGGACTCTTTTGCTGTGGGAAAATGTTTTTAATTTCAATTCCTCATCAGAGGTACAAGATTTTACTATTAAAATAAACAGTAAGTCAATCCAATAGTTTTATTTTTTTATCTTTATCTCATAAACGCTGCCACCACAATGGTCAGGACTATGATTTGCTAAAACCATGTTTAAGACGACATCTTGTGGCTGGGAATGGTCAAGTTAACCTTAAAATGCTACGGTTAGTCAATTTATAGCAATTGCAGGAAATAAATACATTGTATGCAAAATAATGCCTGCATGCAAAAATACTGTTACTTAAATATTCGTATGTATTTAAATTTAAACAGTCTGAAGCCAGTTTCTTATATTTAGTATCTTTACCAGACGACAAATAACAATTCGAAAAATAAACACACAATCTAGATAAGAATATAACATGCATTGTTATGCATTGTAACTCTTGTGGTGTTGAAATGAGAAAATAATGCAATGATTAGGCACCAAAATGTTAGTTGGTGTTTAAAAGCGCTTGGTGTTTATTTCGAAAAACAAAAGTCTGTGTGATGTGGGAGTGTTTGTGCGGGCGACCCAGTTGGCCGGATTCCCTGCACAGTCACTCCGCTGCCATGCTGACAGGCGGTCATTATCCCTGACCACATGACGTCGTTATCGTCAGGAAGCTGCTGATGCCACCCAGTTGTCCAACTCGCTACCCAGCAGGCAGTCTGGTGGCCCACTTCCTGTCTGCTGGGAATGGGGACAGCATTATCGCTCTAGGGATCATTTTGAGAGTGGAAGGCTATGTCTCTCCTTGTGTGTGTGCGCGTTTATATGTGCATGTGTGTGCATTACTTAGCGTCCCATCAGACATACTTTACCCAGAGTGGCAATTTAAATTTTATCAATTTATACAAATGGATATTTACTGAAGCAATTGGGATTAAGTGCCTTGATCGAGTGGAAAACAGCAATAGCTCTGGTTGGGTTTGACCCGATAAACATCTGATTACAAGTATTTTACTTTGACATTACTTTTACATTTAGCCGAAATCCCCACCCTGTGTATTTCAAAACGATTTCACTGTGTCTATGAGATGCAGCAGGTTAGATCAGGAGAGGTTTTCTTTGAAGTTATCATAAATTCTCCAAAGCGAGAACAACTGACTTTTCAATCCAGCCTGGATGGCGCACAAGTTGGGCAACTGCAACTGCCCTGCCAGCCAATCTTTCAGGACTACAGCATTCAAAAAGCAGTGCCCCCCTTGGATAGCGACACAAAAGCTCGGGTCATCAATCTTTCTAAATGAGCCAGTGGTTGTTGGTTGCGGCCTGCATTCATTTCACAATTCTAGCCTTGACATGTTCGGTCGAGGTCCCTCCTACATATCTTCAACCATCTGTGAATCTTCCCACCCCCTCCTTACCTCCACCCCCCCCCCCCCCCCCCACCTTTTTTAGCTGGTTCCTCCCTCCCGCTGAGATTCAGTATTGATAAACGGTACCTCCGTTAAACGCTTTGTTTGAGGAATGATGCCACATTTCAGGAACTCCGTGTTTGTTGCAAAGTCTTTGAGATCTTACCTAACGACTAAAGTGAAAAGTCGTGCGAACGTTACAGCAGTGCCCTTGTTTAGTCAGTGGACGGTTTCCAGTGACTGCAGAAAAAATTACACACACATTACACACGTTGAATTGAGAATATGAGGACAGACAAGAAATTATAGGGAGTGATGCTCATAAGTTTAGGTGCTTTATTTCCCAAGAAGGCAGAAGCTACAGGATGTTAAACTCACAGCCATCCTTATAGAAAGTGCGGAGACAGGCTAGACAGAGAGAGAGAGAAAGAGACCATTGTATAGGCGACAACAGTAAAGGAAACTTAATCCACAGACGCAACGAATGGCCCAGCCAAACATCATGAAAGCAATTAAAGTAAGAGGTGAGGTCATTGGCTGCAACGTGTTAGGACCGCAGAACTTCTAGTGGAGGGTCGCTGACACTTTCTTCATTAGCAACATCTCGACCCAATGTCAGCCTCGTTTTCTCTGTTATTGCCACGGCGCGTTACCGAGAAGAAAACAAACAGACGCCTTGTTGCTGTGTTTGCCTGTAACGGCAAAGCAGGATTGAGGTATGATATATAAATATAAATGACTGCCCCCAAACCAGTGTTCGTTGTATGATTCGAATTGAGAACCAAAGAAGGTCACCGAGGAAAGGCCGGCCTGGAATTGTTTTTAAAAATCGCAACAATTTAAGTCAACAACAATCTTCTTGGCAAATTTTCTCAAGCTTGGTTTGGGAATAGTAATTACCATAGGGGATAGTCTTTCCGTAGATTCTAAATAGGGTTCAGGTCAGGACTTTAACTCGGCCATTCAAGACATTCCCTTTGTTATTCTTAAGCCACACTTTGGCCTTGTGCTTTGGGTCACTGTCCCAGTTAAAAAAGGTGCCGTTTTGTGAGTTCTGAGAGGTGCTGTATTGGCTTTGCATTTGTAAAACTTTTCGTGTTGACCAAAATTTTTAATTCTATGTTGTCTGACGGCGAAAACACTTATTTGTCTTATCGTTGAAATTCTTTTTGAAATGTTTTTGTGACATCTCGCTGGCCTGTCTTGTGGGAGCTTGGTGACGAAAGAGGAACCACTGAACTTTACGGATATTTCAATTAGACGAAACTTAGACCAACAACAATGCAGATTAAATATATCTCAAAGGGTAAATATGTTCACAGGAACATCTAGGCTGTCAGAAATAGTATGGGCAGAACCATTGCCATTTTATGATCCTTCAAATAAAATAGTTTGTTGTTGTTGTTATAACTGTCCTTAATGCAGCATTTATAATAGCTCATCAGTCTTTTACTGACACCTAGTGGATATTTGTTTTGAAGAATACTGTCGCTCCGTCAAATATGTTCAGCACACCGCAAGTAACTGCCCCGATATTGTCGCGTATGTGTGACATCAGATACTGACGGGCGGCGGATCTTTTGGAGTACAAGATGTTGAATAAAATAATATTAATTGAAGTTAATAATATAATTTTTCATGAAAAACGTGAATAATCATAATAACGATGATGTGAGTTGGTCAACCAGCATCATTGAGCATTATAATTAACCTAAGTAGTAATAACCAGAATTGGGCATAGCACTTCATAGGTAGGTAGGAAGGCCCTAGTAGAGGTCATAGGGGCAGTGTTTAGTTGTAGACTTGTGACTCTGAGGTGAAAAAAGCATGGACAGGTTTTTCTGCAGATGTTATAAAGATAAATATTTCTAAGGTGACTCATATTTCTTACATTTTATAGTGAATTCAGTAAATCTAGGTCAAATGTTACCTCAAGATCTTCGATAAATAAATAAGAAGGCACTGAATAAGATGTGCAGGCTATAGATTTTTTTAAATCTGATGTTTCATATTTTATTTGGACCAATTCAAATCTATTAATTAGCAGTAAAAATAATCAGGCGAGAAAATAATCTTTTTCCTTATTCATTTATGGAAGTAACATGACATTACATGGAAAAGGTTGGTTCAACTGCACTGGTTGATTACTTGCACTGATAGAGGGTCATTCCATAACTTAAATAATCAATCAATAATTCATGTAAATGTAATTTCACAAGGGGCACAAAAATAGACTTGACTAATTTTATTTTAATTTAATGTAGAAAAAGACAATTTAGCAATGGATTAAAAGCCTTAATAGGATACACAGATATTGTATTCCCGCTAAAATTCAAAAGGATATATAAATAAAGGCTTTCTGTAAAACAACAATCAACCTCTAGTTGTTAAAATAGTCATTATTATAAAATGTGCAAGATTTACAAAGCTATCACAACACAAAATACGTTCCCCATCATGGTCTACAAGGACTTTTGGATGTTGACATTAGCCTGACATTGAGAAACTGACATTTGAAGTTGCTAGTTGCAGCTACGGTTAAGAAGGTGTGCATTGAGGATCATTTTCTTAGTTTCGTTAATTGCATCATGATTAGTCCAAAGGGTGCATAGCATCATTAGCAAAAAGAGAAAATTGGCAGGTGCCAATTGGTGAAAGCCGGGTTGAGCTGAGTTTCCGTCCGGGCTCCCATGGACTACTTTGTGCTGAAGTAGCTGGAGTAGTGTTTGCTGTACATCACCTGGTTGTCCACTCGGATCATGTTCCTCAGGCACTGCCAGAACCAGTTCTCCGCCGTGGGGTTCTTGGGCCACTCCAGGATGCTATTCCCGCACAGTGACCTCCGCAGGCGGAGGAACCGCGAGTGTTGCAGCACAGGCTCCAGAAGCACCAGCACGATCACATCTGCGTTGTCGTCCAGCAGTCGCTGGTGGGCCAGGTACAGGGCCATCCTGAAGGAGCCGCTCTGGACGTAGCCCTCTGTCAGCACGAAGATGGTCTTGCGGCTCTGCCGGATGCTCTCGGCGAGGCCGTCAATCACGGGAGTGCCCGGCGTCCAGTCCCGCTCCTCCAGGCAAATTGGAAAGAACCGCTCTCCGCATTCCTCCAGCTGGACACGCAGGTGGTTCATGACCCAATCCGTGACAAGCGGGTCTCCCGTGTCGTACACGACAAATGCGTCGTATAAGTACTCGGTCAACCTATGGTAACGGTGTCCCCTTATCTTAGCAATCCAATAGCGAATAACATAGGAAGCATCCCAAAAAAACAAATGAATCGCTATGGATACGACCATGAAAAACAAAACAGAAATGGTGGAGACAAAATAAATCAGGAACGCTACTTCGTTGTCCACACATTCTTTAATGTCAAACTTTATCACCTTTTGACCTTTTTTCTCTTGTGGCACACCACAGGTTAATTTAGTAGCCAGGTAAGGGATCCTAACATCATCATTATTCACCAACCAAAGGATAAACTCCAAAATATCACAAGTGCAGTGGAATGGATTCCCTTCAAGCAACAATTCTTTCAAATAGTTATCTGGCCTTGACTGGAAAGTGGACTCGTTGATGATGGTCAGTCTATTGTGACCTAGGTCAAGTGTCTTTAGGCTGTAAGCATCCTTTAGAAAGCCAATGGAGAGACAAGATATTTTATTATAGCTCAACTTAAGGTACCGAAGGGTTTTGGTGACTGCTGAAAGATTTGCTGACACGTGAGATAAGAAATTATGGCTCAGATCTAGAACACTTAGTTGCGGGAGCAAACCTAACTTCTCCCACATGAAATTTGTTAGCAAATTGTTACTAAGACGCAGTTCAACAATAGTCTGTGGGAAATTTCCATAGACTCCGGACGGTAAATTTTCAATGTTGTTGATAGATATGTCCAGGTATTTCAAGTTGACAAGGTTTCTGAAAAGCCTGTGATATGTTTTGTCCCTACTTTTCCATAAGACATTCAGTCGATTGTTACTGAAATTCAGCACTCTAAGAGAGCTGCTGTTTAGCTCTTTACTGGTCAAAGTAGCGATATAGTTTGAGTTCAGATTTAGTACTTTCAATGCTGGGAGATTGTTTAAAAAGTTGAAACTGAGAGTCACTCCATGGACGCTGAAGTAGTGGGGATTGTAACTGAGGTCCAGCACTTCCAACTTCCTCAGCTCCTGGAAAGCGTAGTCATATGCCAGGTCTATCTTGTTGAAGGAGAGGTCCAGATACTTCAGGTCTGGTAACGAACTGAACTCGGTTCCATTTAAGGCAGCCGCAAAGCCGTTTTTTGAAAGGTTGAGGCAGGATATGTTCCCATAGCCTTCAAATTGTTGAGGTGAAATAAAGAAGATGTTGTTGCAACTAAGGTCTAAAACTCGGCCGGTCTCAAAACACTCTTTTTTCACCAGTAAATGATCATGATAGTCGGGAGGTGCTGTTCGGGGAGACTTGTGGAAAAGGGGATTGGCGCGTTGAGGTGCAGTGCTGATCCTGTGAGAGGAATATGAATTCACTGTTGCAGGATAAAGCCTGTTCTCTGATAGATATATCACTTTCACGTTGGGGAAACTTTTAAAAACACTAGAGTTAATGTTAACAATAAAATTTACCCCCAGGTTCAAAATGGTCAGATTTGGTAGTTTACGAAGTGGAGTTAAAGTCTCTTCATGAATTTCTCTGAACACATAACCTTCCATATGAAAATATTTGAGAGAAACCAGTTTAGAAAAGTCATCAGACAGCTTAATTGTTAGAGGGTAGGCCTTCAAATCAAAGTTGTAGGATAGGTCAATCCTCTCCAGATTGGGGAGATTACCTAGAAAGCCTCCTTTTACAAACACACTTGCCAACAAATTGAACGAGAGAAATAGTTTTTTTAGGTTTGTCATGTTCTTGAACCATGAACTGTGTATGACTTGGAGCGAGTTTCCTGCGAGGTGCAACATCTCCAGGTGTTTGAGACGACTGAAAGCCTGAGGATGGATCTCAAGGGAAACATTTGGACATGGTACACACGGGTAAGGGGCGTTCATGCATCGGGGACAGTTTCCCTGAAGGCTTAGGAGTCTCAGTCTGGTCAAATCTCTGAAGTCGTCTTCACTGATGTAATGTATTGCATTAGAAGACAACTTCAGGGTTTTTATTGTGGGTGGAAGTGTTCTAGGAACGTAAGTCAAGTTATTGCGGGACAAGTCTAAGGTGTGCAAACTATTCAAGTGCCAGAAGCTTCCATTCTGAATTTCGTAGGCTTTATAACAAGGGTTCCAGTAAAAGCAGTTTTGGGATAGGTGGATCTCAGTGAGATTATTTAACTCTGCAAAGCTTTTCGTAGTCAGCTTGAAGATTTTATTGTTTTCCAGGTACAATTTATTCAGCCCAATCGGGAGGTTCTCTGGAACTTCCATGATAGAGTTGCCACTGAGTTTCAGCTCAACGAGTTTTCTCATATTGGAAAAGGTGCCTTCAGGGAAATAGGTTTCATATCTTTGGTTTATCCAGCCCAGGTCAAGGTGCGTCAGGTTATGCAAACTGCTGAAAGCATGAGCAGAAATGTTCTTGATTCGGTTTTCTGCGAGGCAAAGCCTTGTGACATTCTCTGTGATCTCCACTGGAACTTCTTTGAGTCCACGGCGGAAACAATTAAAAAAGATGTCATCGGTGACGTTGCTCACTATAACATCACAAGGGTTCATTCGTGAGACCCAGCTGCTCGAGGCAGGCCTGAGCAGTAACTCGCTGAGCAGGAGCGTCAACTTCAGCCAGTGGAGAACAGGAGCCTACAATGACAACAGTTGGACATCAGGAAACTGTTCCTTAGCAACATTTTAAATGATTTAACTATGCGCACGACAGTGCACCAATTAAAACCTATTAATCGTTTAGATCATTTTGAGTGAATTCTCCCTGTTCACATGGAAATAGTTAAATAATTGTCCGATTTAGACACTTCCTCTCTCACAATGTGGTGGGAAAACTACGCGCTTACAAAGGATTTATATTAAGTTAAATTATATACAGTTAAAATTTAAATTTTCTTGAAATTTCTTTGGTTAACATTCAGTCCCTTTCCTATGATCAAACTGGCTTAAGCATGCAGGTTTCACATTACAGAAAGTGCTTGCACTGTACATTATCTTGAAACTGAATGCAACATAAAGCCTGAAAAAGCCACTAGACAGCAAAAACTGAAAATGAGTTGAAAAATCACAAACTTACCATGTCAACGTGGCAAGAAATGATAGTTTGAAGGTTTTATTTTCCTTGATAACAGATATAAAGACACAAAACTGGAATCTTTCAAACTTTGCTCCAGTGCAAATAGAGGAAGCCCAATTCGGTCTGTGTGGTTACTTCTGTTTTTAACCAAAATGAGGAGTGGCTTATATCATAATTTTAAGTGCTTCCTTATCAATAACATAGCAGAAAGGGTTTACAAAAATACCTAGCTCTAGATTGTGATATACAAATGCAATGACCTCATTGTGAAGTCTTGTCAGTTGGCCTTGTCAGTTGTCTGTTGTTTTTATGAGGAAGTTTTTCTAATTGAGATCCCATTTACAGAATATAGTTTTATGAAGCATGGTTAAAATTTAATAATCAGCTTTTCACACTGGGAAACAAATTTGAATATAGAACCAGTTAAAATAAAATGATTTATGTCTAAATTGAAAAATACAAAACTCAATTGCCACAGATCTAGAAGGGGTCTTGAGGTGAACAAACGGTAAATCATTTTATTTCATTATAACTTTGTGTACATAAACTATTTTTTATCCAAATCAATTTTCACTACAGTTTTATTTACATTTACAATATGTATTTACTTATTATACAGTGCATTTAGGAATTATTCACCCAATTGGAGGTTCTCACAACCAAATTGTATTCAAATGCCATTCATCTTTCTGACACATGCATATATATATATACACACACACACACACACACACACACACACACACACACACACACACACACACACACACACACAC
>JAOVYW010002660.1:0-14844 GCA_025775045.1 Hiodon tergisus
CCCCCGGGCCCATTTAGTCACATGTAAACACACATTTTTTTCTTCTCCTTTGCATGTTTAGAGAAGCAATCCATTGTTTCACATGAATGGTCTGGTAGCCAAGGCTGTAAACATAAGGAATAACTCAGTTTTGAGTCTTGGGAACCGATTGCTAAAATATAAATATTACATTGAGCAGTGAGGGTGGTCGTGGTTGGGAAGCAGATGTGTCCCTTTTGGATTGGAGGGTCTACTAAGCCAGTAAAGCGCTATCATTCTTTGATTTCTGTTTGAGGATGGACCTTGAAGGTGTTTTGCTACATAAACAACCGTATAATCATCTGAACTATTATCTGGATGCCATGAAGTCGTCTTTTCCCTCAGGCACAGGGAAGACAACCACGCTGGTAATGTATGCCCAGCAGCGGCCCCAGCTCCGCTTCCTGTACATGGCATTCAACAAGTCCGTTGCCTTGGAAGCCAGCCGAAAGTTTCCTGGAAATGTGGACTGCCAGACAGTTCACTCCATGGCCTTCGGAGCCGTCGGCAAAAGGTTTGCATCTCCACCCTGTTCCCCCTCTCATCATCTCCACTCTGTTCCCCCTCTCATCATCTCCACCCTGGTCCTACTCTTAATATCTCCAACACCTATTCTCAGACACTCCTGCCCTTATTGATTTCACATTGCCGTTTGCAATTTGAAGGAGAACTAGTGGTTGGGAAGGCTGTGTAGAGCAGCTGTGTATGTTTAAGTATGTCTTATGTCTAAATATGTAATAGCTGTTGAAAATGGAAATATACACTTCTAGGTTTGGAAAAATTACTATGGGCTTTCCTATCCTCATTGATTTGATTTGTTGGTGATTGAACATTTTATTGTTAAACAGAGCTTTTCTGTTTTTCTGAGATTTTTACTGCTCTCACTGCAGCAATGTTCCCCATCTAGGCTTGTGCTGCTAAGAAAACGGTGAACGTAATAATGATGATGTGTCTTTAATTCTCTGATAACAACCAGCAGTGTTTTTATCTGCAGGTACCACATCATGAAGAAGCTCACCAGCAACCTCAAGCCCTTGACTGTGTCGTGGGTCCTCCCAGAGGGTCAGGGGGGTTACGTCAACGCCAAGGTCGTCACCCAGACCATCAACGCGTTCTTCGCCTCGGCGGACACATGTGTCAGCATAGAGCATGTCCCCAGCAAGTATAAGAACACCAACGGGCAGATGAAGCAGCCAGACCACACTGAGAAGCTGGTAGGGATCCAGCCCCGCTCCAGACCACACTGAGAAGCCAGTGTTGTCTTCACTGAAGAAGACCACACTGCTCACCGTTTAGATGTACAGGGAGGAACCCCAAGTTCCTACTTTCATTTTCAACTTTTTTCAAATAATGTAAAATAATTTTATTATTATTACCATTTACTAAATCTGCCTGTTGACAGTCTTTCACTGTCTGCCCCAGCGGTTTGCCAGCAATGCTCAGGACATTTGGGAGAAAATGCGGGAGTTGAAGCCAACGCGGGAGTCGGCGTATCATATGACATACGATGGTAAACCATGGCTCTAGTTTAGCCTCACAGCTCCGAGTACTAGATCGAGCTGCTTGTTTTTGTCTTCATTGATGACTCTGTTGTTGGTGTGCTTATAAAACCTCCAGGCTATCTCAAGCTATGGCAGTTGCAGAGACCACGGCTGGACAGGTACGACGTTGTCTTCATCGATGAGGCACAGGACTGCACTCCAGGTACTGATAACCTCACCTGCCAACCACACAGTTAGCTTGCCTGCTACCCCCTCATCAGCTCACCTGTCACCTCATTTGCCAGCACTACTGTTAGCTCACCAGCTACCCCTTCATCAGTTCACCTGCAAGCCCCACAGTTAGCTCACCTGCTACCCCTTCATCAGCTCACCGGTCGCCTTACCTGCCACAGAAATACCGCCTGACTTGTTTTCAATGGGTAACAGGTCTGGACTGCAAGCAGGCCAGTTTAGCACCGGAACTCCTTTATTACGGAGCCATGCTGTTGTAATACGTGCAGAATGTGGTCTGGCATTGTCTTGCTGAAATAAGCAAGGCCTTCCCTGAAAAATATGTAAGCTGGATGGCGGCATATGTTGCTCCAAAACCTGTATATATTGTTCAGCATTAATGGTGCCTTCATAGAAGTGCAAGTCACCCATGCCATGTGCACTAATGCACCCTCATACCATCAGGGATGCTGGCTTTTGAACTGTGCTCTGGTAACAAGACGGGTGGTCCCTCACCTCTTTAGACCACAGGACAGTTTTCCACTGTGTGCAGTGCTGCTCGACAGCCTGATGATCATGGCCATCCAGGATTTGTTTTCGGCCTTGTCTCTTGCGTACAGAGTTTTCTTCGGATTCTCTGAATCGTTTAATTATATTATGTACTGTAGATGATGAGATCCCTAAACTCTGCATTTTTACAACGTTATTATAGAAACGTTATTCTTAAATTGTTGCGCAGTCTTTCACAGAGTGGTGAATCCCTTCCCATCTTTACTTCTGAAAGGCTTTTAAAATAATCAGTCATGTTACTGACCTGAGTAAATTACGTGTCAGAAAGTTTGGTTTTACTGAGAAAAATAGCTGTTATTCAATACATACCCTTGCATTATTGTCCGACCCGCTTGCCAATTGGTTATTTCTGCTGAAGTAGATTTTTGTGCCTACTGTCTGTGAAGATCTTTGCAACTTTCCCTCTAGCAATACTTGACATTATGCTAAACCAGGACTGTGGGAAGATTTTAGTAGGAGACCCTCACCAACAAATCTACACCTTCAGAGGGGCCATCAATGCCCTGAACACGGTGCCCCAGACTCACCTTTACTACCTGACAAAGGTGAGGTGGTGAACACAATGACACACACTCACCTGTCACAACATGTACAACATTCCCCACATACCTGAACTACCTGTCACAGGTACAGCATCCCAAATTAGCCTGTATTGCCTGTATATAGACCTTTAATGCAATGTTCCTTTTTTATGATTTTAAAGAGCTTTAGGTTTGGCCCTGAGATTGCCTATGTTGGAGCTACAATTTTAAATGTTTGTAAAAAAGTCCAGAAGATTTTGGTTGGTGGAAGTCAAGAAGGTAAACCAGTCTATTTACATTGTTTGTGTGTGTGAGAGGGAGGGGGCTGTTTGGTGTGCTTAATGATCTGTGTGTGTGTGAGGGAGAGATATTGCTGTGTGTTTTGTTTAATGATTTGAATGTTTGTTACAGGAAGTGTGAGGGGAGAAAAAGAGGGTGTGGACACTAACCCAGAGCTTGGAGGGTTGGCTCCGACCGGCCAGAGTCAGGGGACGGTGGCTTTTCTGTCTCGCTGCAATGTGACTGTGTTTGACGAAGCAGTCAAGCTCACAGAACCGCCAGCACGCCGGAAACTGCACATCGTTGGTGTAAGTATGCCTCTCTAAGGCCTACAAGGTGTTATGGATGCGAGGCTGGAGCTATTTAAATATTGGAGACCTTTATAAAGTTCATTGTTTTTATTATTGTAACTAAGCAGTTATATATGAAGTAATTTAGGTTCTGTTACTTATCTGCCCCGCCACGACAGTCCCAACTTGTGTATCCATCCTTGACCCCTGGTTGCCAAACGCTAGCTAAGAGACATTAATTAATATCTGTAGCCAACGCCAAAGTCTGAGAATCCTATAATAGTCATATTAAATGATTTGGCACACTTTAGGCTCACACCGGCCACACAAAGATACAGCAGGAATACCATTTCTAGGGAAGGTGCTCTCGCATTCTCTTCGATTTTTTAATTTTGGATGATGTGATTTTCAGGGTGTGGATAACTTTGGACTGAAGACTATCCTGGACATCTGGAAGCTGATGCAACCTAAAGAGGAGCAAGAAAGGAGTATGGCTAATCATTGCTTAAAACCTATGCAATGCAAACAAAAACTTGGCAATACTTGAAACCAGGTGTTAGACAGACCTCCTTGTGAGCAGGTATAGATTGAAGGCGTTTGGGTCAGACGAGACCAATCCTGCTACTTTGTCACACTCCCTGTGTGTCGTGGGCGGGAGTCTTGGTGAGAGGTGCCGAGATGTACTAGCACAATCGGCCAAATCTAAATTGGGGGAAAACTTTAACTGCCCATTCAAAATGAAAGTTTTCTAGGTAGTGTTAGTTATTCTAGTGTAACATTTGCATTTCGATTACTTTTAAGTAGCTTTTAATACTTCTTGTACAAGAGGATTCATACACAAATGTTTGTCGAGATCGGTTCTGTTCTCAACCATACATATCCACCTCCGGCATTATATAGTGCTTTCTTACCTCCCCCTTGTGCCCCATTAATTGCGGGACAGCCCTGATGAGACTTCTAACACTCACACATCTCTTATCTACAGAATATAAATAATGGCCTGTAGCAGTAATACAAGACTTGGCTAGGTTTTCAGGGTGAGGAAAAGCCATCTGGCCCCTTCCAGTCTCCTGTTTAACCACTGGAGGTGGACACGTCTCCCAAACATTCTCTTTGTGAATTTCCTGCGGATCTATGCGTTTGAAGCTAAGAAAGATGCCAACTGATGAACGATGATTCAGAAACACAAAATTGCCTGGTTCATTAGGTTTAGACATAAACATATGGCCTAAGCTAAAGTGAAGAGAAAACATGCAGATCTCATCGGTTGCTACAATTAAACTATACTCTAAGTATACAATTATGAATAATTTATTTTGAGAAATCTAAGTCAATTTTCCACCCGTCTAACTGGACCTTTCTTTTTAATATGGTACTTGGTGTATAAACATCCTTTTGATTGGTTCAACAGATAAAAATAAATCTTTGGGATAGTTTGAAATTGGCTTTAATTCATTTGGAATTTGGTTCACTACATGACTTTTTAAATTTCTGCTATTTCCAAAATAAACACATGGTTTGTACAGCTGAGCGTGGTTTTGAAAGTGATGGTCTGTGTGTGTTTGCTGTGTTGTGCTGAGCCTTTGCTTGGTTAAAGCTGGTTTATTTATGCTTTCTCTGGGAAGGGTCTTTTCTTTCAACTGTGCTGGTTTTCAGTGTTTTTCACCTTAGTTCTGTTTTGTAAAAACTTTTCCTTATATGCCAAATAAAAGGCGTAAACCCTCTATCTGCCTGGCGGACCGAGCACACTTAGAGGTGCCTCAGTTTCAATGTTATCCTTTAGAAGTTTAAATGGTGGCTTCTGTTCCTGCCTCAGATAACCTGGCCATCAGTGACCAGTTCATTAGGAACTTCTGCAAACAGACAATGGGGGGCTATGGTGGTCTACGGAAGTATGCCCTTCAGACGGAAGACCGAGAACTGGAGGCCAAACTAGCCGTGGTGGAGAAGTACAACCACCGCATCCCTGAGCTTGTGGATCGAATATCCACCTGGTCGGAGAGTGAAGCACAGAGGGCAGGTTAGTCTGTATCACATGATCTTAGGCACACATATTCACCACACAAACTAACACAGACTCACTCACTCCTTAACATGTGAACATTGATATGCACAAGCACATGCTCAAATTCAGAATGCTGAGCTGTCACCCACATATGTACGCACACATATAAACGCATTCAACACACAGATCGGTAACGCCCACATATGCTCACGGACGCAGCACTTGTTGGACTAAGATCTTTCTCCCTTCTGTCAGACGTCATCCTGGGCACAGTTCACAAGTCCAAAGGTCTGGAGTTCCACTCAGTCATCGTCAGTGATGACTTCATCAAAGTCCCGTGTGCCCGGCACCATCTGCAGAGGTTCTCTGGCTTCATGGGAGGTCAGTAGCTACAGTGGTGGATGGGTGATCGCTGTGTGAGTGAAGGTGGAGCTGTGGTTACTGCCGCCCAGGCATGGGTTGGGCCCATACCCAGGCATGGGAGGAGCGTCCGTTCCCCAGCCCGGGCATGCGAGGGGTGTCCGTTCCCCTGCCCAGGCATCCATTCCCCCAAAATTTCCTCCTGGTTCCTGCTCGATTTAAGATTTTTTTGAAGAAAGTGAGCTGGTCCGTGTGCTTGAGACCTGGAACCAAAGGGGTCCGTGGCTAAATCACGGTGTGCTGCTAATAACCCACACTAATGTAAGCTAGCCCTGGATGTGTATAAAGTTGTAATCAAAATTATTCCGCCCCCATTGCAAATCAGGTTTATTGTCAAAATTTACAGACTTTCAGCTGTTTGCAATGAACAAATCAAAGTATTGAAATAGCTCAACACAACGAATACTTCAAGTAGTTGTGACATTCAAGTCTTAACAGTCCCACAATGCCTTTCTCCCAGCCGATGTACCAGACGACGAGTGGAACCTGCTGTACGTGGCTGTGACTCGTGCCAAGAAGAGACTAGTAATCAACAAAACCATCGAGAACATCCTCACTCTGGCTGGGGTGAGTGACAAGCCAGAGTCGCTTTCAAACACAAACACTCAGGCAGACATTCACATTTGTGAAGTTATTCATATTTATTTGACCGACACTTGTATCAAAGCAGGTACAAGGCTTGTCCTGGACAAGTCCTCAGTTCTGTGTTATGATGCTGAGTGGAGTAATTCTCTTCTGTTGAGGGGTCTATTTTATTTGGGAAACGGCCCTTGAGTGGCCAGGGTCAGCTCACTGTTCACTCACTGCTCCCTCCACCAGGAATACTTCTTGCGCACAGAGCTGACCAGAACCCTCATCCAAGACGGACAGCCACCCCGCTGCTCAATCCGGGAGTGTCAGAACCTCATCAGAGAAACGTCTCCTCTCACAATGTGCAAGATGCCCATCAGATATGTAAGGCTCATTGCACTTGCGGTGTGTTATTTACCATGTAAGGCTCATTGCTCACAGGGTGTCAGTTACCACCATATAAGACTTATTGTTTGCATAATATGTGGAGGTAAGACTGCACAGGTCTCCTTGTGTAATGTTGCTTGTTTTGTATGGTTATCGTTGACCTTGTGAATGATTGCAGGGAATATGGGCTCTATTACAGGTTGACTCTGCAGAGGAGGGTGGTCCTCTCTGTGTCACTTGTGTGGAGCAGCGACTGGGTCACACTGCCTACATTTTAGACCCCCCCGATCAGGTAAAGGCCTTGCCCTACACAGAGGAAAGCGTGGAGCTACCAATCAACATCGGCATGCTAATGGCCTTGCTCTGACCATACCTGGACAGCTGAAACAGACCAGTTTGTCCTGGTGTCAATTTCACCTGAACATGTCTGGAGCTTCATGCCTTCAAACTGCTAGGCAAAATAATTCTGGCATTGGTTCTTGTGTCTGTACAATTTACTATAATATTGAAAAAGAATTGATCAGCATTAACAAAAGTCTTTTATTTTAAATACAATGTTGTAAAGCAGACGATATATTCACCCACAGAAAGCATCCTTGTGGGAAAAGCCAAGATGTTAAACTGCATGTGGATTTATACTTAATAAAAGATATATAGGTTATGACTGCTTAATTTCCTGCTTTAAAACCAACTGACCCGTCCCATACTGTTGTCCTGCACCACTGCATGCAATCTGCCCCTCATCACCAGTCAGTTTGTCTGGGCTGGCCGTGAATTGCTTGACCTCGATGCATAAACTGCCGCTTGTCCGAGGACATCAAACAACCTCCCACATGATTCAGTCGGTAAAGACACTCGCCAGATTACAGATTTCTTATGAGCTAGAGCTTGCTGGTTCTGATCCAGCTCATTTCATTTGCCGGTTGTGACCAGAAGAGCACAGTGGCAGCACACAACTGGGGTGGGTTAAAACAAATGGGCATCTCTCCGGTTATTGCACCTACAGGCTATTGGAGGAGAGGCTGTAAATGCCTAGGGTAACGAGACAAGATTTTTAGGCTCAGATCAGGACAGTTGGTTGAGAAATTTATGGAAGGTCCAAAAATGAGGCTCCGTTTGTGTGTTTTTTTTGCACGTGGTTTCCTTTTGGTTCTGTCGTCACGTAATACTTCACTTCCACAACATTTTCATTCGACATGCATTTTAGACTGTTACACATTAACATACTTATGCACGGGGGGTAAGGAAAGCTACATTGCTTTTTTGGGCATATGGTTCCCCTTTAGCGTGCCTCTCAGTCTTGGCAGGACTCTGGTGTAGGACGCGACTCTACATGGTTCATGGGCACCTGTTCCTCGGCGAGATGGTTCAGAGCTGCAGACCCCCTGAAGCACAAAGAGAGTGACATGTACTAAACAGACATAAGAAATAAGCTCCTAGAGTACTTCAAGATGTTGATCTTACTAAATGTAACAGGATATTAATTTGAAACAACAAATGTAACTAAGAGCAGAAACTAATATAAAGAAACAAATGAATATGAAAGGCTCAACTTTAGGCTAGATATTTAGAAATAAAGCAAAAAAAATGATAAAATCCACTGAAGCAAGGACAGACATTGCGAAAGAAATTAAACAAAGGCAAAGTTTCTGCTAACTACTGTAGGTAGGGTTACCAACAGACAGGGCAGATTTCAAATACATCACAAAATGTATGAAGCTTGTTTCCATTTTCCCCATGCTTCTAAAACATTCACTCCCCCATGGCAGACGCTAAATGACCTGGTTGGCACCCTGCAGCAGGTCTCTCACAGCAGAGCAGGGGACAAGAGAATGTTATGGGTGGTCACTTCCATCCTGCCTGGCTCTTCCTAGAAGACCATCCCTTGAAGAGTGGGAAAGCTAAAAAGCTTCTAAAGTTGTTCAGATTTGGCCTCTGATTGTGCAACCCACTCTAGACATTCTGTCAAGATATCAAGGGATCCTCTGACGATGTCCATACAGAAGCTCAAAAGGAGAGTAGCCAGTGGGACTTAAAGGTTTGCAAAGAGCAGGTAAGGAAGCCATTGCTCACACACTGGTTGGGCCCATCTTTGAGCCTTTCCACCCTAAGACGGTGGAGTTAGCCCCTGCCCTGATGAATTACCAGAATGGAGACACTAGCCTTTAAGCGCGTCTTTGCTGAGGCACACTAGTGGTGAAGGCCCTGGATGGTTGCTGGAGTACCGTGTGGGTGTGCAGCACGGGCTGGGAAAAAAATGAAAACACTGAACCTCCTGGAGTAGTCCAAACTGCTGTAGCCATTGTCGCCTCTCTAGGCATGAGAAAACAAATCAGGTCTCCAAGGGCTACCACCTCCGCACTCCCTATAGGTGATATTGGATTTGATCACATGGAGCCCATCACTTCATGATCCGTGCTACTCTGACATCTTCCTTGACATTCTCTTGCCTTACCCGTTTGCTGACTTTGGCCTAGCATCTTTGCTGGGATATTTACAGCACTCTCCCCCTAGCAAGGCTGATCCCACCACATGAGATAAGTGGGGACTCACAGCTAAGGGAGATTTTATACATGCAGAACTGCTTCAACTCCGATGGATTTTGAAACGGCTCGTTTCAGCTCATATCTCATGAGGTTTAGAGCATGACTTACATTAGGCCATTCCGAAACACATAATTTTTTGTTGCACTGAATGATACCAGATCTTACCAAAACTTAGATAAAAGGGACCCCGATAACATTTTGATTTTGTTACTGTAATAAAGAAAGTTATGCAACATACAATGTTCCCACATGGAAAGTAATCTTCCTGTTAGACTCAGTAATTGGTAATGCTTCCTTTAGCAGCAATAACTGCAACCAAACAGTGTGAGAAAAGTATTTAAATCTTAATCCAGAGTATAAACATAAATGTCTTACCGTCTGCGTTTCCGAATCAAAGCAACTCCCACAATCACGAGAATGGCTCCAATGACTCCCAGAGCTAGAAAGGCTGGCAGGCAGAAAGACAACATCACTGGAAAGAGGACATCTCTTGCCATACAATTGCAGACAGATTCTTTCTGACTTTAGCTAAATATCTAAATGGGTTTGTCAGTCTCCCCCAGGAGTGCCTGGCAGTGGTTAGCGACAGCAACTCTGGGGATGCTGCCCCATTAGTTATTTTTGGATCTCAATTATGTTTGAACACAAAGAGCATATTAACCAATCCTGTATTACGGATTATGTACTTACCAATGATAGAAGCAGGGTCCCCCAATAGGTTTTCCGTTCTGTGGCTATAACCTGCAAGCATAAAATTAAAACGTTACATTTTGGCTGTAACCAACCATTGGGAAAGCCTAAATGCAGCTTAGCAAATCAGCTTTCCAACAGAACTGGGAATTGCTAAAGGATTCATGTATTGTGATGGAGATCACCATGTTTACTGATCCTCCTGTTCCCAAACCCTGCATGGCATCAAGGTAGATTTTTGCCCTGGTGCTTTTTCATCTCCCATGGGATATTTTTTGTTTACCCATCATGCAATGCAACAGACAGAAGCACAGAGAGTGTCCAGCTTGCAGTGGCAGAGGTGGGGAAGGGCAAGCTTCAAATTAGAACCCAAGGCATGTCAATTTAAAAAGCCTGCTGATGTTGACATGGGAATGGGATCTGTGATTAGCAGCTCTTATTTTTTGGACTCCCCCCTACCCAGATCATGGCCCAGTGATAAGGTTTTACCATCAGCTGTAGTTGTTGAGGGGTCAGACTTCACTGGAGAGGTAGTGGGTTCAGGGGAGGTTGCTGATGTTTTGGGGGAAACCGTGGAGGTGGAATGGGTTAGTCCAGGAGAGGACTCTGATGCTGCGGGAAAAGACTTGGTTGCTGTCATTGTCCTTGCAGGGGAAGAAAAGGGCTTCACCATTACGGCAGGAACCGTCTCTGGTGCAAAGTCATCTTTGTTTGTTTTTTCGGCTGCTGATGTAGTGACATTTGTTTGGTCATTAGTGACCACTGTTGCTGGTGTCATCATCACGGTTGTCGTTGCATTTATCAGTTTTGAAACTGTTATAATTCCAGTTTCTGAAGATAATTTCTGTTGTGTTACAGTCCACCATGGAGGCCTTGTTGCGGATACCTTCATTGCAGTCGTTGTCAATGTCCTTTTCGTAGTTTCTGGCTCTAAAGTTGTTGTAGATTGGTTCTCCGGTCCTATTTATTTTCCATTACATGAAACACACATAGAAATCAAATAGAGGCGGAGGTTAGTTTCACGGGAGCCACAATGTTGAGCTTAATTTCTTTCTTCTTATCGGCGCAAAACCGACGACCTCCTCTTCCTTAAAGCCAAATTTTAGCCAGCTACAACGACTAAGACCTGTGCCCCTTTTTCCCTAAACTCCAATGCTCTACTTGTACTGCCATGTACGACTATCGGTACTACTCTCTCCTAGAACTGCCCACTGCTGCACTCCCTGTACTGGTCTCCCTTTGCTGTTCACCCTGTAATTATCCCTCCACTCAACACATCACCTCACTCTCTCACTGTTGAGGTTTTTCCACATACGACACAAGGCCCAGCACTGGCAGAGATGCCCATCACCAAACCGAAAAGGTGCTAGAATACCCACAACTGTGAAAGTTGCAAGTGTATCTTCCAATCTTCAGAATGCACCCCACTGCATCGGTGAATGCGTGAGGAAGGACACAGCTAGACAGCAATGCAGAGTGGGTGTGTACACACACTTCCAAGACTGAGTGCTAAGATTTCAACAAACCTGATCTTTCTCCCAGTGAAGTGGTGTAAGGTTGGCTTGAAGTTTTCACAGGAACTTATACGGAGAAAAGGAAACAAAAGAATGTTTACACTGTTAAGACAGTTACATTGATCTGGACACAAAACTACAAGAACTGTCCAGTAGACAGGACTGGTTTGTCCACATCTCATGGAGTTTAAACCCGACTGATGTAGCCAAGATTATTTAAGGAACTTCACAATCCATTTCCAATTTCATCCACTTTAATCAGTAAATATGCTTGTTTTGTCAGAAAGCCTATTCCCTGTGAAGTTTTATATCATTCTAATTTTTAAGTTGGCTTGACTGCCTTATAAACACAGTAAGGAATATAACAGGAGGCATACCTTTTTCCTGGCTTCTTGAATCACCTGTGGGTGAAGATGAGTAAATCTAATCTCAGTCCTGATCACACAACTTCTAGTTATGTTTGAATTGTTATCCACAATTCAATAGGCAAGGATGAGCACTCACATTAATTTTTAAGATAAATTAATATTGTACAAGGTAAAATGTTAACAGGGATCATCTGCACTAGTGGTAACACTATATAAATCATAAATTTAAAAATATATATATGCAACCCCTTACGTATACACTGGAGTTCAACCTCGCCGCTGTTCCACCGCAGTGCCTGGAGTGTGTCGGTTCTCTCACATTTAATGAGGCTGGAAGTGCCAGCTTTCCTAAGATACCCATTGATGCACTGGTAGCGAAACTTGCTGCCCTCTCTGAAACTCTGTGTTAGATTGAAGGGCACAGTGAAGTCCTTGGTAGGGGGAGCTGAGCATGCATCTACAACAATGAAGAGTAGAAGAAAAGGAGACAGGTTAAAATGATACGGGATTGAAACGTGGAGAGGAGGAGTCCAGGATGAAACTGAAAGTTGAACTGACAAAGTTTCGAAAAACAGGAGACATACCTTTGTCCTGTCCTCTGGAATCATCCACAGGTGATTCCAGAGGACAGGACAAAGGTAAGTCCATCAGTCCTAAACTTACACTTTGTTTATAAGTGTTAGTTGTATTCAACATGAATTCCTATTGTACAAGGTAAAATGTTAACAAGGAACATCTGCACACATGGTCTCACACACACAAACCTGCGAGATCCCTTAGGTAAATACTGGAGTTCAGTTTGCCATCGATGGAACAGTAAACGCAAGTATAATCTTAAATTATGCTTTAAAAGAGATTGTAGTGTATTCATATAGGTCTTGCTGAAATGCATTTATTTCAAATCGCACAACATAACGCAATACATTTTGTAAACCGGCAGTATGAATGGTTAACACAATGTAGGATTGTTTAACAACGATGGTATGAAGTCCTGAGAAAAAAAAATTCACCAGGCATCTTACTGGAAATAACACGAATTTCCCGTTACTATATGCTTGTCTATTTTCAGTTCGGTCCGTAGGGAAATCGCAGTATAATGCCTAAAACAGTAAAGATTTAGGGATCAACTCACCCAACCTTTTGAATTTTCTACTAACATGATGGCTTTTGCAAACGAAAACAATCGGTGTTTTATACAGAGTTGCTACAACGGCACTAGAGAAAAAAATAAAATAAACACGCACCTTCGCCCCACGCCACGTCGCGAAGAAAAGTCGCCCCGACCGGGAGTAGGAGGATGACTACCAGGGAGAAAGCATGTAAAGTCATCATATGAATAACTCGTACAACGAGAAAGGGAGAGAATTCTACATTACTGAACTGACGAACGTTTCTGAGAGCACTTTTGGTTTTATGTCCCCACTGTACTTTCGCTTTCGATACAAATAACTCTTTGTCTATGCAGGCAAAACATACAAACGAACTCCCCGCCCCTATGCTACCTGTAATCGATATCAACATCCAACCAGCCTTTTCGGGGGGTCCAGACTGTGGTGTATGGTATTGTCGGAAGTTTTCCGTTTCCAAGACAGTGAAGACCTCAGATCGTCCGACTTCTCGTCACTTAAAGAAAATGTATAGAAGACGAGTCGACTGGACGATGTTCGAATCCTTAAGGAAGGGACCACTAGGTGCCCGTCTGTGGAGGATCGCAAGGGCCCGGTGGGGATGTACACAGATATTAGCGTGTGGAGGTAGCCAGGAGCTAATCCTGCAGTCGTTTGAAGAGAGGAGATATCGTGTTGGATCCGAGGAGCAACAGGGAGCCAGTCGGAGTTTGGTGAGGAGGGGGGGGGGTGGCGGCATGGTGAACGTACTTTGGTTGAAGACCACCCGAGCGGCAGCGTTTTAAATTAGTAGCGAGTTGAATTAGTCCAGGCAGGATATCACCAGTGTCTGGATCAGGAGCTGTGCAGATTCTTCAGTGAGAAAAGTACGGATCATCTTGATGTTTGAGGATGAATCTGCAGGATCGAGCCACTGAAGCGATGTGGTCCTTGAAGGACAGGTCATGGTCCAAGGTGACTCCCAGATTCTTGACTGCACGGCTTGACGTGACTGTGGTGCCTTCCACTGAGATGCAGACGTCCTGGAAATGAGTGAGTTCGACTCATACGGTAATCAATGCATATATAATACAAAAGGATTTGTTTACGTCTGTATAGTTATAATAAATATCCAACCATGATGAAATAAACTTAAACCTATCATTTCCTTGTTTAGAATGGCATCATTTACCATCAATATTTACGCGAAGAGGATTGTCATATTTTTGAATACTGAAACAGAGCGACTAAAATGTTTAATGTATTGAAATACATTTATCCGAGGACCTTGACTGTAGATTCAGCGACACCCAGTGTCGAAATTATGTCAATTGCGGTTATCTACAGCTAAGAAGTCATTCCTTCAGCAATTTTGCTCATTGTTCTGTACCTATGAGCTTGTACATACAGGAAGTTCCCAATCCACTAGATCCCCTTACTAGGGCACCACACACAGGAACAGGTACTCCAAATACGCATCACATTTAATCAAAACACGACCCATGTTTTAGGGCGCCCGCAGGCAGCATGTAATAAAGAGCAAACAATCCCCTAATCACTCCTACACCCCGTGGCAACACAACCGTTAAACTGCCCTGTTAAAATAAAACGAAACAAACCACACAATTACATGAAAATATACAATTTAAAAACGCTTAGCTTTCCAAAGCATCTAGACCCTCCCCAGGGTCTGAGCTTTCGCGCTGATCCGGCTCTATAATCAAGTCGGGGAAACACGCCGGTCCAGCGGTGCAGGCTTTGACGGCTATTCTAACGGGGATGGCTAGAAGCGCTTCCCCCGCCAATGGGCTAAAGCCATCCCCGCGGGGGCTGCTGGGAAGCCTGGCT
>JAOVYW010002662.1:0-14842 GCA_025775045.1 Hiodon tergisus
GCACCCACCAAGAGTTTACATAATACATTATTTAAATTTAAAAAACAACAACATTGTTTTCACATTTAGGCCCCCCCACGAAAATGAAATGCCCGTCCACTGATTTGCTTCTGCTGCCGGAACTGCTCGATTATCAATATAATATTCCACCGTTTTTCCGGCTTCCCTGTTGGTGTTGTATTTTTTCTAACAACCACTACTTGTTGATAAGATTACTACAACCTCGGGGTCCCGAGTGGCGCATCCAGTTTAAGCACTCGCTAGACTGCTGAATGCGCTCTACAGACTGGACGTTGCGAGTTTGAGTCCAGGCTATTCCTCAGCCGACCGTGGACAGGAGGGTTAGGTCGGCCAGGGTGTCCTCGGATCACCGTGCACCGGCGACCCCTGTAGTCTGGCCGGGCACCTGAAGGGTTGCCTGTAAGATGCCCAGAGCTGCGTTGTCCTCTGACGCTGTAGCTCTGAGACGGTTGCACGGTGAGTCTGCTGAGTGTAAAGAATTGGGGGGCTGACGGCACACGCTTCGGAGGGCAGCGTGTGTTCATCTTCGCCCCTGAGCCTAAAAAAATATTAGGCATTTCAAATCTGGGGAGAAAATAATAAAATAAACTGATTGTCAACGACTAAAACGGCTAAAACAACGACTAAAACATAAATAAAATTAAAAGTTAAATATTAAAAAATGTAAAAAATATATTACTACAACCCCTTCAGGTGGTTTAGAGATCCACAAAGAGAAGCCTCGCCCCAAAAATTCTAAATTCATACACTACCCAAATAAAACCATTGCAAATGAAGCTGCCATTTAAAAAAATAAATCACACATAGGAGAATGCACGTCTAGGCGTTTCCAGATCTAGTGTCAGTGTCCGCGCCGCATTTTGGCGGCATTCAAATAGTACATCACGACACTCAAAAGGGAAAGCAGTCATTTAAAAAGGGCTTTCACTACAGCGTTTTGCAATCCTGCAGAACCAGAAAATAAAAAGGAACTCCAGCACACTTACCGTATTCTATACTTTTGTTCCAGCGCTTCACTTGTGGCGGGTTTCACACAGCACCGGAGGCCTTTGGTCAGTGGCGTGGGTGGGGCCAGACGCCGTGGAGTTACTGGAGTCCTCCGCACCCCCAGCCAGTTCCAAAACATTTGCCTCAGAACTGTTTGACAGACAGACAACTGACCCCCTACTGCTACGGGCAACGTCGTCATCATCCTCAATCAGACTGACAGAGCCCGGGCTGCTGTTGCCAGCCTCGACCAAGCAATCCCAGCCGGTGCCTTTATCGCTGATGACAAAGCTGGAGTTGTCCAAGCCTGCGCTCCCCTGTGACGTCTCCCCGTACCTCCTTTGCTCCTCCAGCCCCAACGCTCCAAGGCCACACCTTTGCTGTGAAGTCCACCAGCGTTTCCTGTGTGCTGATCGACTCAACGCTGGCGGTTCCGGTTTTCTGCCGGCGCCATGCTTGACTGGTCCTCCCCCGTGGACCCCCCAACCCATACAAGCTGGTGCTGCCCTCTTCGAGATTGATTGACACGATCAAACCAACAGCAGTTTTTGACCAACTAGAGTTCTGTACGACAATAGAATTGTACCTGTGGAGTAGGAAAAGGAATACATGACTAATACATGCTCGGCCCGCGTGTATAAGTACGACCAAAATTAAAACAATCTCTGTGCAAAACAGATTAAAAGACTAAAATATACATGTTGAATTAATTAAGCACAACATTTATATAACACGTGCACTTGTACATGACTATTTCCCGCTGTTAGCCGTAGTCCTTCCGCAATCCGTGTGTATTCAGATTATCGCTAGCATAATATTATTTTACAAACTAGTTACACGGAAAAATCAAGGGCTGGTTACCCCTTAAACCGCAGTGGTAAGAACGTGACTTTGTTTTAAGACTTTTTTTTAACATTTTTACATTGCAAAGCGCTCATCGTAGCCTGCCTCTGTCCATCTAATGACATTCAGATTGGTTATTTGGTTTTGTTCGCTGACAAACTCTTTAAAAACACAAGTAATACCTTTACATAAGCAATACAGCATTACATAAAAGATTATCAAAACATTACCAGCAAACACAAATAAAAATTTTTGACTCAAAGATTTAGTCTGTCAGGTCTCTTTACTAGATCATCTCAACACAGGCATACTAGAAAGTTCATTAGACTTTTGTGAAAGGTCAAGTTCAGAATGTCCATCAGATTCTTTTGAAAGATCAAGTTCAGAATGTTCATCTTGCTCAGAAAAAGGCTCAGCAGTCTTTAACAAACTACGCCGATTCCTTCTGAACACTTGACCATTTTCAGTCTTTACCTTGTATGACCTCGAATTGATATGCTCCAACACAGTTGCTTTTCTGTTCCGTGTATTTCCATCAAGAACTCTTACCACATCTTGTATAAAAAAAAAGGCATCATTTCAACGTTGACATCTAGTGGTAAACATTGGAATGTACAATAACCTCATCATTACATCCCCCTTTTTCTTTAAGTGACTAAAACAAAAGTAATAACTTTATAACTTTACATAAGCAATACAGCATTAAATAATAGATTATCAAAACATTACCAACAAACACAAATACATTTCTTTGACTCAAAGATTTAGCCTGTCAGGTTATGTTCATTAAGACTTGGAGTATTCTTTAATAGCTATAAGTAAATGAACACATCTAGTGGTACAGATTGGTACTTACAATAATCTCTTATCGTTACAAGCCAATCACAGAGGAAGACATTCCTCGTTGGTTCTCGTGTTTCTTTCTTTTCTTCGGATCCGGTAGGCTGGGTTACAGTAGGTTTTTGTCTTGTCTAGAGACAGTCGCGATTACGGAAAATCAAGGTAAAACGCGAAAACCCTACATAATGTAATAATTAAACATTTACTCCTATAAAATAATGCTCACTTGGTATGACATTATCTCTGGGTGCATTTCGTTTTTACTGTATGGGAAGTGAAAAATTTAAAAAGACAAACAAAGCAAAAAAACTGCAACCATGGCAGCTAGAAAAGGTAGATAACCCTAGCTGTAAAATATTTTTTTGGAACAAAACATGAAAACTATGGGAGTCGTACCATCAGCCGACTATACACGCCCAAAGTTTTTCAAGCTCAAACAGGCGAACTTTTCGAGTTTGTTAAAGATGGTTGTCTGTATTGGTAGATGAAATGACAGATAACGAAGATCGCTTTGTACTGAATATCGTAGTTTACAAAATCGTTCACAAGAATAACTGTCCAGCAGTCAAACTTCTACAATCTGTCTTCCTAGAAAAATGAGACGGAGCAACACTTGCGCAGTGTTTTTTTTTTAATGGGAGCGAATTGCTGCATTTGTTTCTGACAATGCTGCAAATATGAATAAATGTTATGAGTCTGTTATCAAAGGCATGGCTGTGAACTCTATTCATGTCACATTTATAGCGCATTTCTATGCACTTATATTAAACATTTGGCAGACCAAGTTTACCTTTGCCAACTGAACAGTTGCATCAGTGGAAAAATCATTCCATCAATCAGCTGCGTTAACGAAACTACGTGTCAGAAAAAACAGGAAAGCCACTTGAAAAGGTACCAGGACCCGCTGGAAGACATGGTTTGATGCTGTTTGATGCATGGTTTGAGCTTTTAACCGCTTTTCTAGAAATGGAAAGTCCTGCTTCCATGATGTGTCAATATACAGCGTAATTATTAAAATCCAAGTCTGTTCAATGTGAAGTCCGCTACATTGTCGACAACTGTCATCCAACCTGTAGCTTTTTAAAGCCGTCAGGCTTTTGAACCCGAACCATGTCAACTTACTGGACACAAACGACTCACTTTTGTCTTCCATACCTGGATATACCGAGGACGCTGTGAAAGAAATGGGAGGATATCGAGCTGCGGCTTTGGAAGTGCCCAAGGACACAAATATATTGATCTTTTGCTCTTCAATGAAGGATCGTTTCCCTCGCCTACATCAAATGGCTGCAGATTGTCAAACTGTACCCTGCAGTACTTGCGATGTGGGAAGATGTTTTTTCAGTCTATGGAGTTGTGCATTCTCAGCTGAGACACAGCCTAAAGAGTACAACGAAAAAATAACCCTGTATTAGAATTCTGGTTTTTATACAGGCTTTTAACTGTTTCTAGTAGGCCATTGAATCATTCGTTAAGTTGGAACTCTTCGGCTCTTTGAGAGGTGAAGAGGGTTGATATCTACCCCGAACTCTACATTCCAAAACATCCCATGATGTTCAACTAAGTTTAGAGCTGATGATTTGGAAGGCATTTAACTTAATTCTAGTGTTCATGGAAACACAATTGAATATGTTTAGCACGGACCGTTATCATCTTGGAACATGAGAACATAAGAAAACCATGTTTTGGTGCGGCTGGTCACCTAAAATGGCTTTGAAATCTTTTTTTTTACTATGCACCGTAATAATCAGACTTAATGATTCCGACAAGACTGGCCATTTTTTAACGGATCCACCACTATCTGGGAACAAGCTGCGTCGGCTGAAGGCTTCCTTTTGCTCTTTCCAAACAAACCTATACTGATGAATTAAAAAGTTTAAAACATGAATCATAAATAAATAAAACTTTCTTCCACACTCTGGAGCCCTGGATATGTGCTTATACACCAAGCGATGAACTGCTGTGCATTGGGTTTGTTTTGTCTTTCCGAATGGCAGCCCTACTAAAAATATCAGCTTTGAAAAGCTCACGACATTTGAGACAGCGTTAAGACTCATTGAAACAGAGTGAAGAAGGTGTAGATTCAGCTGAGTGGTAATTTTCGTCGGCCGTTTGTTTTGTAGTTTTTGTAGCTATGCTATTTAGTGTCTGTCTATCCCTGTCGGTGGGCTGGCAACCCCTGTTATTCTTTCCTTACGCAGTTTACCTTGTTTTGTGTATGCCATCATGGTTTTCAACATTGTTCCTCTTGACACATAAAATAATTCCTCCTCTTACAGACGCACCTGCAAATCCTGGCACTTGATGCTATTACAAGAATGATTCGGATAATTTGGCTGCGGTTCATCCTCCAAACTGCAGATGGGGGTAATGGGTAGATTTGTTATGTTGTTTGGTGTACCAAAAAACAAATACGTAAGTATTAATGTAGCGGGATTATACGTTTCCACTAATGACAACAACAAAAAAACCAATAACCGCATGTTATATACGACTGAAAAATGTCTATCGGTAACAGGGTGATGGGAAATAGAAATCCCTTTCTACAGTTAGAAACCTATATCAAAACCACTTTCTATGTTCTGTATCTGGTCTTAATGGATAGATGGGTGTTGAATATATGTTTTGGGCTACATTAAATTACAGCTCGGTTTTAATTGGAAACAATGTATTCAACACCCATCTTCCTGCAAAAATACACCAAACGCAGAGAGTTAAGGTAAAGTGTGAATATGACACACTTGACACAATTAACAAGCTTGGATAATAAACAACATTTGGATAGCCTTGGCAGTGACTGTGTGGTATCGTATTCCAGAAAAACAACCACAATGAGTGTTAACAGTAGTTACCTAACCGTTTTCCCATTCGTGTAAAAAATTTACATTTTTCATTCCGCCATGTATGGACCACATCATTCGTTTTAAGGTGATCCCAGGCAGCAAGTATTCATGTTGTTTTAGAATCGCATATATTACTGTTGATTTTAAAATGTCTTTTATAGCGCACACGTGTTGGTAATTAGTATTGGGATTAATATGAAACGTGTTGAATTCTTTGTCAAGAATAACAGTTATTTTTCGTATTTCCAATACTTCGACTGCCCCCCGAGGTTTTCTTTGTTTCTTTTGTTTTTGCTGGAAGTGAATGATTATGTGACGGTGCATTAAACCAGTATTTCAGTACCCATTTAACGTAGTTCGTGATCTAGGCGACAGAGATGTAGCTAGACAGCTAGCAGCAGAAATGTTAGCGGAAGCTAATTAGCCAACGTGAATACCCGCAACAAGATATTTAGCTAGTGATATTACAAAGTGTGTCTTGGCATTTTAAATGGGGGAAAAAAGTATGGGAATTAAATAGTGAACAAAAAAGAACGTAGCTGTATACAAACAAACACACATACAGGCTATATATTGAATACTAGTTTAACACTTGACAGCTATAAATGCTTGTGTGCTTTCTTCTGTTGAAGAATATATTTCAGAATCCTATTTTTTTGGAGTTTTGGAACAGATAGTAAGATAGATTTGGGGTCTATCCCTCTCCTCTTCTCAGCCTCCATTAAATGTCTAAGGGCCCTGGGGTTGTTTTGGACCATAAGAAAAAACAATAGGGATCCAAATACCACGTTTCCTGCTGAATAATACTTCAAGTTGGTTAAGTTTTTATTATGAGCTCTATACGAATTAATAAAATCTATTTTTACTTTTTTCATAATGGTTGGGATTCAATTCAAATTCATATGGATTCAACAGATAGAATAAATGGAACTCAGCCAGGTGTGCTTGATTAAATGTCTTCATTTGTTAGATTAAGCCATGGGATATTGATTGCTTGTTTTGCTAAGTGTTTTTTCAGGAAAGGTAATGTTCAAGATGGCAGGATGTGGTACAGACAAGGCTCATATAACCGTTGTTGATCTCTTCCAGGTTTCGTGAACATTGGAGGTTTGTCATTCAGTTTCTCTCTGTCTGTAGTGTGCCGTATCTAGCAGCCCCGAATAGTTATCTCAGGCACAAATAGACAATTAAGCAAATTACTATGGTGCATGTTGTGTCAGAATACAGGTTTAAGTCGCTCTTAACTGCAGGTTTTATGAACTCAGTATGTAGTATTGATGCCACATTTGTACATTGCTCTGGACAAAAGCATCTGCTGAATTAATAAAATCTATGTTCTTGAAAATCATAGAGGAAAAAATAAGCAATTGTGTGGTCTGTGGGATCTTATCCAATAACAGCCTTTAAAGTCAGAGAACAAAGTAAGTAAGAGGAAAGGGAAAAAGGAAAAATCTGAAGGCATTGATATGGCTTGTCCATGTCTTTGTTTTAAATATATAATTCACAATATCTTACACAAAAGAAATATTAACTCATAATAACAAATAAACAAAACGCCAACTTTTGAACAGTTTAAGCATTCGATGGGTCATTTCAGATACTGTGCTACAAATGCATATTTCCATATCTCCACAGTAAATTTCAGCAGTGTTAAGTAAATTGGGTGGTGTAACATAGTGGCTGCGCTACATCCAGTGTGTTCTAAGCAGTAATCGGAAACAGTGATTTTCTTGTTTGAAGTAGGCTTGTGTTCCCTGTGCTTGAATTAGAGCCAATGTTGACAATGCATGAGCGTACAGCGGACAGTCCATGGTGCTCTGCCTGACTAGTGAATTTTGCTACAACTACCCACAGAGAATGTTTTTATACCGTAGTTCTTTTGTTTAAAAAAAAATTAAATAATGTTTATAAATTAAAGTGAAGAGAGGGTTGCTAGGAAATGTCCTGAAAACAGTGTTACCTTGCGAAGTTCAAACGTTGTACATTTCTTTTAAAGTGCCTGAATGGGAAATCCATGACTGTGGCATAAGGAAAAGACCACAAAGTAAAATTGCTGACCAACATTACAGCCAAAGTACAGTAGTTCATTTACAAATTAATTTACAAGTCTGTAAATGAAACCACCAATCTTCAAATTTTAAAGGCAGGCTGTGACCATGATTTGGTGTCCTGGAGAAATGATGGGCTTGGTTTTTCAAACTCAAGGCACTCAAGAATAAAAGGAAGTTACGAAAGCTCAAACACCTGACTCCTGTGTCGTCACACCATTCACTTCTCCAGTAAACATTCCATAAACCCATCTGGACTTTAGAAACTCAGCCCTGCTCCCAGTTTCTGCTGTATCGGTAGGTTTGTGTTTCCACGTGGGCAATTAGCCATTTGGTTCAATTTTTTATCATCTTATTTCAATTAGTTCAAAGTATCTCTCTCGGTTCTAAGGATTGATCTGTAAGCTAAAAAGAAGGTTAAGCAGCAGTATTGGTTAAATCCAAGGCCATATTGGAATGGCTACACGCAAGATAAAAAATCTTGTCAAGTCTATGGAATTTGAAACTTTCATCTTAACCTCTGTCAACTTGTAAAAATAAATGAGGATCACAAATATCATAGTGTTATTGCTGTTTTGTAACTTGCCCTCAGCACATTGATAAAGATAGGTATAAACCTAGGTTTATCTGAAATGCTGTTTCCTTCCATCTAGTTAGTGGCCAGTCCTGCCAATAAGAGAGGTGCGAAAAGAAGATTAGGGCAGTGACTCACTTGATCAAGAAGTGAAAAATAAAAATAAATCTACTTAGCCTAGTTTCAGTTCTTATCAGTATGCTACAACATACCTGCTTATTTGTGCATGTCACTAACATTACTGAAGTTAACCTTTTGATCGGAAACTGTTTTCAATCATGCTTGTCAACAAAGAAATCAAGCTGCTTTTAGTAGCAAACAGTTTATACAATCGCAGGCCAGCGAGGTCCCCAACCAAGTCCAACTTTAGGTCTCCAACGTAGCTGAGATTTAAGATGACTCATGTCATGTGATACAAGAAAGTGCATTGATGCCTTTTTTTGTATATTGGAATCCATACATGAAGGAGTTTGAGTGTTCCTTGAAGGCCAGTCTCAGGAGCGGTTTTGGGCTGTGTTGATCATGATGTTGGGGAGCGCATTACGCCGCTTCCTCCATGGGCCCAGGTCATGGGAGTACCGCTTGATCTGGCGAAACCATTGCTGCGTGCAGCACTTGTCGGCGGCACGGAAGACGAAGGCTTCACGAGGGATGTCCAGAAGCTCGAAGGTGTCGTCGCAGTCAGGGTCCGAGGACACTACACAGTTGCTTAGGCGTATGGGCTCCCGTAGCACAGCAAACTTCCCGCTGCTCTTGTCTTTGATGAGCACCAGCACGCCGTCCCGGACAGGCTCTGGCAGCTCTTGCCCTGTCAGCCCACTTTCCTCAGCACCCTCCTGCATGTGCACCATCAGCAGGCTCTGCACGTTCTGGAACTTGAGGGCCTTGCTGCCCTTCTTCACCCACTGGCCGTCGGCAGGCTGCGAGAGCTGCAGGGGGCCCTCCATCACGAAGCGCGTGCTCTCCCGCGCCCAGCCCACCGTCTTCATGGACACCTCCCGCATCTCGATGTTGATGACCTCGCGGTTCTTGCGGCTGTCCCGGCGAAAGGAACGCAAGGACCAGGAGGTGCCCTCCTGCTTGGTCTTCATGTTGATGTGCTCCAGGTGGGACTCCACGCGGCTCTTTGCTTCCCACAGCCGGGCATAGTCTGGGTGACACTCTGCGGTGGCCTTGCTGATGCGGCTTAGCAGCAGGGGGTATTTGGTCACCCGCTGCAGCGGGGCCATCAGAAAAGAACGCAGGTTCATGCGTCGCAGAGCAATGTTGTCATTCTGCGAGACGTCCAGGAAGATTCTGGGGGAGGGGAAAACTTGTTTAAGAGTCTAAACATGTGAGCATCAATGAGGCATATGTTCCTAAAAAATAAAAACAGTATTTCCCACAGTAGAGCTCAGTGCTCTGTACCTTAGAAGCTCCTTCTCCTTCTCCAGAGTGTTGAGCATGTTGACTGAGGTGGACTGCTGCAGGCAGTACGTCTGGAAGGCAGGTAACATGTTGACAAACTCCAGGAAGAGTTCCCCAATGCACACCGTCAGCAGGTCCTCATCGCCCTGCATGAAAGAATTCCTGCAATTTCAGCTTGAATTCCGACAGTTACAGAGCAGAAACTATTATACATATCTTTTAAAAATACAGTATATTTGATATTAAGATATTTATTGACAACAGTGATAGAGCTACTCATAGTAAAAACCATTACTGAAAGTAAACATATAAGAAGCATGTTCTAACATGTCCTGCCCAGTGGCTCACCCGGTCGAAGGCCTGGTCAATGCTATCCTGCAGGTACTCGGTGAACTTGTCGTTGACATCGATGAGTTCCTGCACATTGCCAAACACCACAGCCAGCTGCTCAGCAGTGAGCAGGCCAGCGCTCTGCATGGGGGAGTAGAACTCCTCCTTGATGATGCGCAGGTCCTCCCTAAAGCTGGACTCGGTACTTAGGAACTCCAGGATGGCCTCCTTGCGCTCCCTGCGCAGCTTCAGGCACCTGTCACACATGCTGTTGCCCCGGGCCGAGTCTCGGTGGCCGCAGTCCGGGCAGGGTCGCTGGGCCTCCCAGGCCCTGAGGGAAGCGGAGGGCCTCTTCCATTTGCCTACCCGATCGACATCTGTGGCCGGGCAGGCACTGGGGGGCTCCTCGTCCTCATCACGCTCATCATTTAGCCCCACCACTCCACTGTCTGCGCTCAGGCTGCTCAGATTGCTCCAGCGATGTTGGGCCCCCAGGGTCACGCCCAGACCAATGGACCGTGCACCCATATGAGGCTCAGAGTGCCCCCTAGCTTTTTCAGGCTCTGAGATGATAACACATGGATGCATCACGCACAGAGCTTATTGTCAGAGGTTATTTTAAATGCGGTTGTATCATATACTTAAATAACATATTAATAGTCGTAGTTACATAAAAAACGTGTTACATAAAAAACAAAATTACGTACAAACATGCAAAAAGTTCAGTCCTAAAAGTTTCCAAGACTTATCTAGCTCTTAAAACACAGGACTAATGTTAAATGTTCATGTTAAATCTCAACCACTAACTGACATAACGATAAACAGCTGTTTCAGAAAGGCATGCTGCAGTGAAAGGTTTGGGTATTTGCAAGATCTATATATTACTCAATTTTTTTTAAAGATAGCCAGTGTTAAAATCTGAGCCAATATACTGAAAGCTTCCTTGAAAAAAAGGAAAAAAAATTTTATATTAGAAATATTTTGAGAACATTCTTTTCATTATGGCTTAGAGGAAAGCAATGTAAGGGTAAAAAGACTCTACAAACTTGACAAGAAATTGAGATAAGGCTGTCTGTGAATGCATCGATTTATAAAGCTAAACGCCCTGAAGCAGAGCAACTGAGGAGCAGGCACACTCATCATTATCAGGTAATATTACTGTAGTCAATATGAAAGCTGAACTAGGTATTCGTTTGGAGTCATTATCAGGTCAAAGCAATGTTGATACATTGCTGTACAGGGCTTCTGGCCTGCTGCAGTTAAAAGACTGCTCTATTAGTGAGAAAGACATCAAACTGAAAGTTGCTCTGGGGAAACGTGAGAGATGGGTGTGACAGAGTAGACCTACTTCTGTCCCGGCCGTGGAGCCGGGCAGCGGCGGCGGCAAGCTTCATCTCCAGCTGCTTACGCTTGGTCGCGTCAGCTGGCATGGGGTCACTGAAGTGGGGGCGCAGCCGGCACTCCCGCTGGACCCTAACCGACTCTGCCGGCTCATATGCTGCGTCTGAGCTGGACCGCCTGCAACCTGGGCTGGAGTGCTGCTGATAGGTGGAGAGACCCGTCAATCACTGGTGTGGCCAGACATGTGTCAGTCAGGGAAGGATTTATAAAAGATCAATACTGGTGGAGACTGACATGTATATACTGAGCTGACCTGTGTTTACAGGACCATAAGGTCCCTGGAACAAATCAAAACTCTTTTAGCAGGCAAATAATGAATGTTGAAATATGATGAAATAATAACACTAACTGAAACAAAACGTTTGATCAGAGCTGGATGTCCTAAATGAAGAGCTTACAAGCTTTAGCGTGTAAAACTAGCACTATATATCTAAATATTCTTTTTTTTAAACAGATCATTTGGATGCAGCATTTGTAAGTGGATTTATGACGTATTCTCGATTTGATAGCTTGTTTTTAATCATTCTGTAAGTATATCTTCTTTGATGAAAACAACGATCTCCATTCTGACCATTAATAGCTTTGCTGCATGTCCTTGATATCCGAAACACGAAAAGTGATAAGGTTGGATGACTAATGAGTGACCTCTGACACAACCTAAGGCGGACAACATGGGGGTCACTAAGAATCAATCTCTAGAAAATGAGGGGTCATAACCAATATCCACGTCACGAAGCCCTGATCCCCTCCAGACACGGTTCAATACGCTTGCATTAGACTAACCAGCACAAACGTAACCGTGAGGCGTAAGAAGCGAATGAGAAACGAAACAAAGTAAGATCGAGTATCAGTCGAAATAATTAATACGGCTACTATTTTAATTCATTTCAAGCAACCTTAAAAACACTGCAGGGACATTGTCCATGCAGTACAACAGAGGCATATGCCTGATTGTGTCAAATGCCTTACCGTAAGGATAGCATATATAGTATTTCTAGACAAAATAGGCAACCACAATAATCAAAGGACTACATCCTCAGTTTCAAAAGGAATAACATCAAATAAATAAATACACGAACAACATTTTAAATGGGGGTACCCATGCAAGCACAGGAATACGAAAGATTAAATTCGACGCAATTTCTACCAATAACCTGTTTTAATCCTCTTTGCATGGTAGACCGATGTGCTGCGCTGCGTGGACCGGAGCATGCCTCCGATTGTCAGGGTCCGCTCTCAAACCCCAAGTGTCTGTGCAGCTGACTGAGCAGTCAGATACCTTATCCGTCCTTTTCCGTGGCCCTATGCATGTGCAGCGGGCAGGCATTCTCCTGAGCTGGGCAGAGGTCACACGAAAAGAGAAGGGCAGCCTTACGCATTCTGTGGGTTCACCTCCTCCGACAGGCTTGCTGTGCGCCTCTGTGCTGCAGGCCGGCATCGTCATGGAAACCACACTGGATTGACAGCCGGGCTGGGAACCAGTGATGTCAGCACTGTCCCGGTCACGTGACACCCTGACAGGGGCCTCGGCTGCAACTTCTGCACTGCAGCTGGTGGAAGGGGAAGGAGAAGCAGACAGCAGAGCTGGAATTATCATTCCTGGCACATTCGTTTTTCCTCCACCCCATCCACGCCGCTCAGGCAGCTCCCCCCCGGGGGACCTCTTATGCACCCGACCAGAGGGGCTCAGGCGAAAGTAATTAGACGCATCAATTCCCATTAACACCTGAACTCTGCGACAGCCAGACGGAATGGTCGGGTCTATATCTACCTGCATAACAGAAACTGCAGATTCCTTTGTGTTTCATCACGCTCAAAGTGCACGTGGCAGCTACTCCACTGACTCGCCATTCTGTGTTGCATGCTATTCTACAATTTTGCAGCTCTGTTTGCTCGTGCTTAAAAAGAGACATACCACATAATGTCATAATGATAATAGTAAGTATATTTATTTAATATATATTTCAGATCTATAGTCAATCTTATAGTGGATCTATAGTTGCTGCTTGTTTTTAATGCTCAGTACACACTTCACTGTCCTGTTCTGACCTGCCACTACACCTGCTCTTGTTCTTCATGTGTAGTTATTATTATTATTAATTCTGACACCGCTCGTCGCACCAAAAGCCTGTTACCTGAACAACAGAGAATTGGTCACTGGCAGCTCTTACATTGGAACAATCCACAGGAGCAGCCTGAAATTACAGCCCTCTCCAGGAACAAAAAATAACAAACCACTCTTCCAAAAATGAGCATGGCGTGACTGTTCAGCAAGAACTACCCCGACCAACCCGGCCGCCACCGATCGCGCAAAACGCAGCGGCAGAAGCTTCATGGAGAAAATGAGTGAGATGTTCCTTGGTTATTAGAATCCCTCACGTGTCCGGGCACAGAGCAGAAATAATGACAGCGCTCTGCTTGAAAGCAACAATAAAACAGCACTTGCTCTCCTGCTGAAATAAGCACGTTATTAAAGCCCTTTCGAGCAGATATTAACTGTCATATAAAGGATGATTCATGCAAGATAATAACCTGAAATTTCATTCATTATGACACATGTACCTGTATGATATATTAATTCACCAAGCAGTGGGAATGTATTCCTCAGAGTCTTACTAAACATGGCCACCAATGTATTTACTTATTTTAAACAGAGATTTATTCAAAAGTAAAGATCTGGATGCAAAAAGCTGTCACTTGCATAAAGAGTGGTTATTTTTCAGATGGACATTAAATTTTAAAATGTGTACCCCATCTATCCATCAATCCACTCAGGAATATAATAAATAAAAATGTAATTCTCCCCTACATAAATCATTAGATTCACAGTCGCATTAATATTGAATTGCCCTAACCTGCAAATATATTGTAAATATATTCTGAGGACAAATGGAAATTAAATTTATATTAAATTTCAAGGGGGGTTTGCCAGTGATTGTTTAATTATCTATCTGAATTATTGATATGTAGATGAATGTACATTTTTAATATTTCAAATAAATAACATTTCATGATAATTATTAATGAATACCACCTTATAAATAATGCTGAAATACACAGTTTATCCTTGTTGCAGTGCAGAAGAAAGAAAATAATAACCTTTCACAATCCTTTGAGGTTTTAGTTCTTTTGAGCAATTGACCTGTTCCCGCAGTTCCAATAACTGCCCGACAGCTAGCCAGTAATTCAAGAACAGCCAGCAGAACCTTACACGCATCCCGCCTTAACCTCCCGCTTCTTAATCTGCCCTCAATCTGCCTGTAAACGCGGCCACTGCGCGGGAATGCACTGCGCATATCCGCAGGAAACCTCGCGGCTAACACCGAGCAGCAGAGCAGCACTGCTGGCTCAGGCCACACGCCTTGTCCAACGCCGCTTGTGTCTTCTCTCAAACGCTGGAGTAAATCAGCAGCAGTGTAAAGACAAACGCTGGAGTAAATCAGCAGTAGTGTAAAGACAAACGCTGGAGTAAATCAGCAGCAGTGTAAAGACAAACGTTGGAGTAAATCAGCAGCAGTGTAAAGACAAACGTTGGAGTAAATCAGCAG
>JAOVYW010002663.1:0-14842 GCA_025775045.1 Hiodon tergisus
ACGTAGCGGGGGGGGGGGGGCCGTTTGCACTTGCTCAAACATGACACAAAGGGAGGTCAGCGACTCTAAAGGCATGGTTATAAACATCTGCAGAGTTATCCTCTGATTTGTTCCTGGCAACACTTGATAGATCCATGGGGAGAACAAGACCTCAATCCCCTGGCCTTAGAGCTGCACACGCACATGAAACGCTCTGGTCCACCTGAGGCATTCCATTGAGCACGTTGCAGTGGACAAGCAAGTGAGCGGGCGCCAAGTTGGACATGGGAGGGGGGGAAAAATCCCCAAGGCTGCAAAACGTTGGGACTCTGAGAGGGCTGAGTGGATTACTGGAGTGCTTTTAGGCCTGGTAGAAGCTTGTAGGGTTGTGTGTGTGTGTGTGTGTGTGTGTTTGTGTGTGTTTGTGAGTGAGTTTCCTGAAACCGGGTAGGATAGCTTATGTGTGTAAGCCACACTCTGCAACAAACTCGCAGCCACTACGGTCTGGGCCTGTGCCATCAGAGGCCCTGCAGAGAGGAACCGTTACATAAAACCAGATTCTGCAGGGGGGCAGGGGGTAAATACAGGGCTATGCTCTCACACACACACACACACACACACACCGTCCACTTGTCCCCTGGGTGACGGGCAGGCAGCCGGGGTACAGGGTAAGGGGCTGCTGTGATTCCGGGCATGTGCATTCTTTCCACCCATGTTCCTGGCATAATCAGTCAAGCCAAATCACCTGATTGCCAGTGCTTATAGGCCGCGGTAATAAAAAAAACTAAACGTGTACGGATCATTACAGCACAAACCTCCTGAGATTTAGTGCTTCTTAAGAGGTGTAAAGGAATTGACTGACCGTGATGAATCATTCCAAATATCACCCTCTATTTATTTAGCGTGGTCCATTGAGGGAAACGCTAAATTAAATTAAATATTAGGATAAAACGTCTTCTTCTAATGTGTATTAGATGCTTGTAGTCTTATTGGGAAAAAAAAATGATTTCCAAACCTTTCTAAGTTATTTTCCATCTGTCGCCACGGGACAGTGGTTTAATTGTGCAATTCCTGCATAATTGATAAAACAATGTGGGTCCTATCGGATCAAGTTGTAATATACCCTGACTACGACAGGACTGCGCATGACCTTTGACCTCTAGCGCAGCACGCATTGGCAGCGCCTGGAACACATTGTTTAAAGGGCCGGACGGTGCTGCCAGGCATCATCTGGGATTTGTACTTCATTCAGGGCAAACGGGCACACCGACACAAAGGGAAAAAAATTCCCCTCTGCTAATGTGAATGAAACCAAGGGGAAGTGAGTATATAACCCATGTGAACACGAGCGTAAAGACCATGTTCAGGCCTGCAGTATTCCATCACCATAAGTGTCGCTCTGTATAAGCCCAGCAGGGGTGCGCTCTCGGCGAAGGGGCGCAGGAGGGGGGAAAGCGGCTGGCTTACCTCGCTGGACTTGAGCACACCAAATAGCGGATAGAGGAAGGCTGGCACCAGTGCGGCGGCACCCAGGGGCACAGCCTCCGACACCCAGTACACCGCCGTGACGATCAGGACGTATGCACATGAGGCTTCCTGCAGGGGAGAGGGAGAGAGCCGCGAGTCCAGTCATCGCACAGTCACTGCCATATAAACCATTAGTGAGTCACAGTGTTGACCTCGGTGTTGCTTTAATCTGGTGCTTACACCAGATGGTAGACCACTGTGTTCTAGTAGAAGTCCCTTCCAATCTCTCGTTAGCAACAGTTCTACCTTCAGTTCTACTTAGATCGTTTCTCACCTTTCCAGACACAAGTTTTATTGTATTATCTGTCTACTCACTGTTCACAAGGCCTTGATCGATGGATTAAATACATTACAATGTATAGGACAATGACGTCAAACGCCAAATTTAAAATCCACAAATCAAAAAGGGAAACTAACAAAAGACGTAGATCTAAAATCTCAATTCTAAAGCACTCAATTTTTATTTTATTTTTATTATCTCATGCCAGGATGTAATTTAACCTCAGTTATAAAACTATTTCTCAAAATGTTTTCTTAGGTCCAATCAAAGATTGAGTGGTTCCGTGATGCAATCTGCCATCAGTTGCTGAGTTGCTTTACAATGGGAAGATAGCTATTAATCAGGGTACTACCTGACAAAGCAACGTTATCAGAAAAGAAGGTGAACGCACTAATTGCAGTGGTAATGTCTTCTGTTAAAGGTAGTCAGTAGTTAACTACTGTTAAAAGTAGTTCTGTTACAGGGTCACAGTATTCAGCTATGCAATCATTGGCTACTTCACAAAGCAGTGCTCATTAAAAATGACTGGATCCTCTGGCATGCCATACCAACTACTACACGGCTACCTCAGTCAGGTAAATAATACACTTAATTATTCGGGCTTTTGGAGATTCACAGTAAGACTAAATCTCTTGTTTTTTCCCTTGGAATAGCCAAAAAAACCTCACATTAGTGCAAAAGGTAATATTGAAAACATAGTACTTTAAAAATGCCTAGTGGACTTCCCAAAGCCAATTCCTACTCATCATAAATGGAAAAGGGGGTGGGAATCAAATTGTTTTTCGGTTCGTAGGATATGAGTTTGATGTAAACTTGATGTCCTCAAAACAAAAGAATATCCTGGACTGTGCTGTTTGGTCATGCGTCAGAGTCTAACATGAACGTCCCTGCCATAGTGTAAAGATCCAGCGTCGCTGGATCCAACTGTGACTAAAACACCCTCGTCAAGCCTGGTGATTGTTCCATCTGAAATCCCCGAACATTGACTCATAGTGCCAAGAGTAGGTTGGCAGTTCCGGCCCTTCTGGTTTCCATGGCATTGGGCTAATTTGATCTGAGAATCCAATCAATCTGTTTTCTTAAAGAAAATCTGTCAGGATCAGTCCCCCCACAAGACCAGCAGAGGCCAAATGTCAAAAGCCAAAGGACCCATCAACAAAACAACTGAAGACGGATTTTGGCCAAACCAAGGAACACGTGCTCCGGCCTTGCCGAGGCATAACCTCCCCAACACACAGTTAAGCGCAGCACGTCCTCACTCGTGGCCTAGCGCCCAGGGAGACATGCCCAAACCTGAGCACCACAGGGCAGGGGGCACTTCCTTCCCTTGACTTGGCTGGAACTCAGACCCCGCCACTGTTCCTTTCCTCAGACATTTCATTGTTCGGGACAAAATTTCATTTCACAAACTTTTTCCTAATGTGACCAACTGTGGAGTCAACACTCCCGATATGGCACAAAGCAGATTAGCTGGTGAACCACATGTGGAGTTTTGAAGGTTTCCATATATTAAATAGTTTTTCGCTAATGAAGGACACATACAGGACTAATTTTGCACAGATTTCCTTTAAGTTGACATGCTCTCAATGCTCTTTAGAATTCAATTCAGATTTTAAATTCAGTTCAAAGTTAGACACTGCATCATCACACAACTCGGGAGGTGTTAAATTCTCAGAAGACATAGGTAGACACATGAGAAGTGTTATCTCCGGAACAAAGACACACAGCAAATTGTGAGCACGTCAATCTCACGACGTACTGTTATTTAGGATAAACTCTTTAAAACAAGATAAGCAGAGAATAAGCTTTCCTGATGGCTAATAGATGACCTTTCATCTCTACTGTTTTATCAGACTACTTCCTATGTCACATAAAGGAGAATAGTAACACATGACTGTTCAGATAAACTTCAGTGTAGTGTAGAAATCAGTATTTATGAGGATTTTCTCCGGGGACATGGGATTGTTGAATACTTTGCAGAGACTACCACCAGCAGGTATTTCGAGCAGCTTCCTCTGATATTAGTTACAGAATGCCAGGCTTTTACAAAAGGGACTCGTCCTTGTCTTTGGGAAGTTTGCTTTAAAAAAATACAGAGAGGGGATTTTGAGCTCCTGCCTTAAACTGCCCTGCACAACCCGGATTAAGTCTTAAATGATGTAAGACTGGCACAACACTGGAATCAAATCAACAACATTCCACCAAAACGACTCGGGTGAAGGAAGTTTTTTTAATTAGAGCTAATAACGAAAGAACCACCTTAATGCCCAGGCAATTATTTGCTGTTCAGAGGACAGGTTGCGTAACAGTTACTCTTTGAAAGTAAGGTTTCTGACAAGGTGTTAAGGGTCATTTGAAAACACAATTAATGGTAAAAAAAAAAAAATACTGGTGTGATGATGCAACACAGGAGATCGGGTTAGTTGCCTTTTAGTGCATTTCTAAGCATTCTCCACATACTTGAACCAAAATTGGACCCAGGTCTTTAATTTTGACTCATTAAAGGTTTGAGGATTAAATGCAATTAAAAGGAACATTCGACATGTAGGAGTAGGCAATGGTTACGCAACTGACAGCTTGAAAACAGAAGGCTCAGAGGTAGTTCCAGAGTCAATTAATTACTTGTACATAGTGAGAGGAAATTCCTTATGAAGTACTGAGTAGAGCAGGACCCACAACTGGGACTCTTTGTAGTGAACTTCCATTGCTGACCACAGGAACAGGGGCATGATTCAATCAAAGCTTTGAATGGGTAATTAATCAACAGTGACAAAAGCCAGTGGACTTAACAGCTGCAGTTTACACAAAGCCATTAGGTAAATTAGGTTTAAAAAAAAAACTGGTAACATGGGTATTTATTGGGTGTTGTCTCAGACATTTGTTTTCCAATAGCACAGTTTTGGGTAAGGGCTTGGGGGTTATAGAACATAAAACAGAATATGGACTTCACTTTTAATGGGATCAAGTGTGATTCCTGTGGTGTCCGTTCACACGTTCATTGATTAGTATTTAAGGGAACTAATAGTCTCCATTAGCAGATGAAAAACTTGGCTGAAGACAACATGGTTTTGCTCTGCTATAGTGTTGTATTAAGTGAGTAAACCTGTTGATTTGGTTCCAGGCCCAGAGCCCAGAAATAAAAACTTCTTCCATTACTTTTTAATCACGGTGAACCAGCCCCAGTTGTCCCTCATTTCAGGGACATTTACTCAATTTATGTGAAAATCTTACAAAGTATGAAAAGTCCTGAATCTTAAGCAAACACCAAAAGGGCAGAGCTAATCTGGTTGTATTCAGGACACTGAAGGATCAATCGATCCTTAACTGACATGTGTTTGTCTTCACGAGGTTACTGTAAGCAGATTGTGTTTGAAAATGTTATTGTCTATATCGCAAGTAGGAAAAATCCTTAGTCGATTATTAGATTAACCTGACCCGCTGAACTGAACCCAAAGTTGTCCAAAACTGATCTTCTCCTTTGAATAATACAAAAACGTTTCTCAGCAAGTTATTGGGCCTAATCTGTATGTGGGGTAAATTGAGAAACCGAAATGACAAGTTTGCGTGAAGCAACTGTGAGCCCTGGGTAATTAATGATACAAATTAATAAATCCGCCGGGCTATGCGTACAGTCGCTTTTCCTCCATTGATAGCAAGCTATATGTACTGTTTAGTGGTGCGCACCCGTGCATAATTAGGAACAATATTAATGTTTAAAATGGTTGTGTTAATGATCTATAAAAAAATATCAACAACGGATGCTAAAATCTAATACAAGTAAACATTTTGAATACAGTGAAAAAACTGGAATTACCATAACTAAATATTCACATGCATGTAAAAAAATATACCCACTAAACCGTTCGTCAACATACAGCAATTCAGTATTGCTTTCTTTTAAAACTTTTAAAACTTTTTCTTGTTAAAATGCACAGTGTAACCGCTCAATTGCACGACTCCGACGCATTGAGTTAGTTTACACTCCAATCAGCGCATAGTAAAACTTGCGACAGACACGATATCTTGCTTGTCTGGCGTTACTTACACTGGTTGGATGAATGAGCGGCAGCGGGAGCAGAGAAAGTGGGATGAAGACGACCAAAATTAGCTTGCGCGCTATCCAGAATTTCTTCAGCAAGTCCATTCCGCTGGATTCTAGCTTCATCAGCTTCCCCTATTTTTAATAAAAAAATTTTTTTGCTAGGTCACGATGTAATGTGGCTTGAACTGTCGTTTATTCTGTTTCTCGGTCTTCCCTTTTTAACACAGTTGGTGAATTTGTGATTTTCCTTTATGTTCTTAGATTTGACTATTTTATATTTTTAAAAAAAACAGTTTCCCTTTAATGATTTTCTAAATTATATTCTTCTCCTTAGATTCCTTATTATTATTTTAAATGATTATTCTTGTTGTTAATGCTCGTGTTGTTTTTCCTCTTCTGTAGTTCTTGTTGTTTGAAGTGCGTCTTCTTTGGCTCTCTGTGTGCAATACATGCAGATAGTCCCACTGTCTCCTGCCCGCCGTTGGCCCTTCCACTCAACTAGTCTTTCCTTGTGCCCCTCTTTTATAACTGTCCAGGGGTCTCCTTTATTGACAAACTAGATAACAGGGCGTTATCCTTTTCTCTCTCCTATTATTCTTAACTATAACTCACCACATCTGGATTTGTATATGTAGAACCATGTATAATGTTGTCAATAAAGCCTTAAATATGTGCGGCTGAGCTGTTATTAGTTGTTAACGAGTCTCCGTTTTTCCATTGAAATCAGTTTTCTACAGGTCGTAGTTCTAATTTATGTTCTTACGGGTATGTTGACTAACTAATCTTTTGTAATTCCTCCCCTCTGGTTGTTTCTTAGCCAATCAGGACGTAGTCATTAAGGGTTATGGATACAACTTCCAACCACTGTTAAGTCTTTGAAGGCTATGAATAAAAAGGTGTTAAGACGAATACATATTTGTTTCAACATCTGAAATACAAAAAATACTAACATCTGATATTAACCAAAATGGCAACGATTCATAATAAAGGGTGCTGAGTTTTCTTTAGTGGCTGAATATTACATTTTGACGCAGTTTTAAAGGGGCAAGAATTTCAGTAAATAACGTCTAATTTAAAAACTATACCAGTGACCAAGAAAGTATTAGTCTGCTGCAACCAAAACCAAATGATAAACAACGGTCAAATCCCTCCACCTAATGGAAAGAAGGAGCAATTATTTCAATCGAAGTTCTGGTATAGGCCTACTATTCATTTGCAAAGTTAAATATAAACGGAAAAACAAAACAACTGCAAACAAAACTCAAAACTCATTGCATTTCCGTTTGTGCGACAATTTGAGACTACTGTCACAATGGTGCGTATACGTTATTATACCGTGAGGGTATCTTAATGGAAAAGTAGAAAACCAGTATAGATACATTAGGAAGGTACATACAAGTAAATATGACATATGACCCTGAAGAGATTAAGTCTGTGACAAATCTTTGGCAACCGGCTAATCGCATTTAATAAAATTGTATTTAATAGCGTTTATTTGTAAGTACCTTATTACTTCAGCTCATAAAAATAAAATGGTGTTAAATTTGATTTTATTAAATCCGGGTTGTCAAAGTTACTTTTTTATTTATTATGTTTTTATATAAACCATTTTGTGTTTTTATGTATTATGTTTGTCCTTACTTGGGATTTCAAGTCACTGAAAGAATGTACTGTAACACCAGTAGGGTTCACAGGACAGTATCACAAACAGATGCAGATGTTTCCAAACCAAAAAATGAACAAAATAGTTGCGGGTTCAACCATTCAGATCATCTGAGCCTGTTTCAACATCGCTCAGTTGTTTCATCTAAGCCAGAAAAACTATTGGCTGGACAGCATTCCGACTGCCTTGGTGACAGCAGGAGAAGTGTGCATGGCCAATGTGTTCACACCTGGGTCTGTTAGGACAGTTCCTGCTGCAGACGGTTCACAGTCAGCACGCTGCTTCATTAACAGAAGCTTGGCTTTACAAACAGCTTTAATCCCATGATACATTGTACACCAATGTCTGAATAAAATCATTGTCCATTCAGGAAACAATAAAGTGTATACATCCGTACAAATTGCACAATTTTAACTGTTAGATATAGATTTTGTTTTACCCCTGCACTGTGAAGGAGCGTCACATGATACACTTCTGAATGCCAACTTGATCTGGAGATCAACAAAAACTGCTCACATTTTCCTGCTTTTCTGTTGTGTAATGTTGTTTAATTCTCTGTAATTGAGGTTTGAAAAACCAAACTCTTAATCTGGCACATTTGTGTGTGTATGTCCATGATGTGTGTGCATGGGCCCGGGAGAGAAAGGTTGTAAGATTTTAATAGAACTAGAGTATGGGTTGCCATGTGCCATGTGCAAATGGGCCTTCTGATTGGAAAAACGAGTAGAGGAGTAATTTCATCCTTCAAGTGTGATTAGGGACTGCATTACATGTAACAAATGCAAATGCACAGAGAAAAAGCATAGGCCTAAGGTATGCTATTTAATCCTCAGTTGCTGGGGCATTTCTGAGCAGGAAGGGAAGTAGATATTGGACCAGTGCTGTCAGACCCAAGACCATCGTCACACCCCTGGCTATGTTGTGTTTCTCTATGGGCCTTTACAAAGGGAACATCTTCTGAGTCAAAACTCAGACCAGCGGAAGGAGGTAGTTGCATAACATCTCACTGTTTGCCTAATTCCCCTTAAACCTCTTTATGTCTTAATAGGGCTTGAACTTGAGCAGTAGTGCTCCAAAGCTCCTAACATCTTGATTTACCGGTAGGTACTGCAGAGCCTTTTTTTGCATGTGTCCGTGTTTATAGTGTTACTGTTCTCATGCTCATCAGCAGGGTTAAGGAGTGTAAAGGAGGAGTAGTGAAGCAGGGTAGTAGTAGGGCAGATGCAGTTTAATTGTCTTGACAAATCCTTCCCTATAGGTAGATGGAGACATCAAACCCAGGACCTAGTAGCAGCTCCATCCAGTCCGCATTCGTGTGGGATTAGGATTATGTTTGCCCATTGGATAGACCGCCGCCCCCCTTTTTTTATTATAGAAAACTGCAAATGAAGAGAAAAATACGTAATTAAATATTAACCCTTAATTGGACAGGGCCCTAATGGAGCTGTGTTTACTGAAGACTTTCGCGTGTTAACATTTTAATGTGGTGTTTTACGATCCTATTTACGACCGACGTCTGAGACCGCTGCTATTCCGCTAAATCTGTGAGTCGTTTTTACGAACCCCAACGGAATATTATGGGGCATTACAATACTTGGGCTATGGCAATACTAATTTCTACACGATTGAATCGAATCATTTGCCATGCCCCCGCAAGCAAGGCGTGGAGTTCCGTACTCTTTTATATATTCGCTTTTCTGGAAACAACTGACAATATAGAATGAATCTGTTCATTATGGCAGTTTTGACTATACATCTTAAATGTACACTATGTGTGTGTTAGTTCTTTTAAAGCCAATTTAGATAATCATGTTACAAATTAGACTATTAGTGCATTTGGTTTCAGTTGCACGCAGGATAATACTTTTACGATGATTTAAAAGTTTAAATAAAACTGGTTAAATACGCATGCTAAAATCAAGATTTGTCGAAATGCTCACTTTTATTTAAATGCAGGTTACGCGGTGTTCCCCTGTCCCAAGTCTGTATTAAATAATTCATTATCTTTTCTAAAATAAGACGAAACAGCTGAGAGAGCACTTCGCGATTTATTTCAGTGTAGCGGGATGGAAGCCATTTTTTAAAAATATGTAAAGTAGGATAACCTACTATGTTCCATTTTTTACCTGCTACGTCGGATTTCGTTCTTCGTGTGCTTTATAATAAACTCAGGAAATTCCGTTCATTATTATTAACATTAATTCAGTGAAGAATTAAGTACTTAATGTGTTTTTAACATCCATTCATTTTTCTTCAAATATAATTTATGCAACAGCTCTAGAACTTCAAATTTAAGCATAATCTTCCCAATTCGTTTAAAATTAACTATATTCGGTTACAGTTCCGTTTATGATAGGTCTCTTAATAATTATTCCTATGCCTTCGCTACACCGAACACTATGCTGTAAAAAAAAAAAAAGATGTTACCAAGCACTTATTGAATTTTCAGCCTTGTTTAGTCGGTCTCCGGCTATGTCTTCTCCGGGTAGCTACTACAAGGGCAACTACAAGCGCACATAATCCCACATTCACATATACTGTACCACATGCGCTCACACGCGCCAGCTTTCTGCCTTGAAAAAAATAAAAACGGTGACCAGTGAGATCAGGATTTAAGAGTGCATAAATTACGGCTAAACCAGCGGGTTACGTTACGTAAGACCTCCGGTCGCAACAGCGGAGGATAGCAGATCGAACAGCGGAGTTGCTGAGCGAGGGTGGGACAAACAGATAAGGAGAGCATGTCGAGTGGAGGAGAGAGAAGCTGGGCAAAATTGCTAAAATGCTGAAATTGTACTGTTTGCTTCTGGAGTAAATCGAAGAGAACTGCCACTGGGGATTTTGGCTTTTGGGAAAACGAGGCAGAACACATTCACCTTCCTTAGCTCTGGACTGGAAAAACGAGGCAGAACACATTCATCTTCCTTAGCCCTGGAGTGACTGTGACCACCCCTCCACTGCAAGTGATAGTGTGGGTCCACAGGGGAAACAACTCAGGAAATGCTGGGGTGAAGGCCGCTTTCATCACTGGGGACGTCCCCATCTCCCTCGCTCTGCATTACTCTTGTGTGTCCACGTCCCTTGTGGGCCTATCACCATGAGCCCGGCGTGGCCCCTGGTGTGGACATTGTGTGGGCTGGGTCTGGGGGTCAGCCCAGCCTCTGGGTCATCGGTCAGCTCTGTCCTGCTCAGGACGGTCACCGTCCTGCCTGCTGACGACTGGCTGAACACCACAGACACGACAAGCAGGAACTACACAGGTGAGCAAAGACCACTGATCTTAGCTTTAAAGGGTTGCAAAAAATAAATTCTGAATGTCCGAGGAGCAGTGACTGTGTGTACCCAAGGCATTGCCTGTGCCGGAGTGATTACAGCCAGTCAGTTCAGAGCGAATGCCACGGCTTCTAAAGCAAAGGCTTGGCTTAGGCTATGCAATTCATATCTCATGTTGCATTAGGTGCGTGTTTACCAAATTAATGGATGGTAGATTTTATTAAAAATAGCTTGAGTGTGATTATGTACGCATGGGTTAACGGTGAGTCAAGCGTATTAAAAGACACACACAAGCACTCACATTGAAGAGGCGTGCACACACACAGAAACACTGCTGTGCTTGCTGGCAACACAAAGGCTGACACACACACACTCACACAGAACAAGATAAATCGCCTTATGGATTTAAAAAACACACAATTGTTTCATAATAGCAAAAATCCCATAGAGAACTAATACCTCACTGCAGCACAGAACAGGTCAGCATAAACTTTCCCATAAAGCCCTGTTTTGCTGATGGATTAAAATCTGTAAAGAACACAGAACTTTAATATTGTCCCCAGACACCCAGTGCTACACATTTAGATTAATCACAAACAGTATTACGTTAAATTCACAGTTCATTTTGTAGTTTGTGTGTGTTTTGACATGTTAGTACCAATATTTACTAAAATACATCTTACGGTTATGGTAGTTATGGTAGTAAAAAAAGTATGGTAGTTAACGGTGCTCTTCACAGATTTTTTGATTTCTGTGTGACGAGGCTGACATTCTGCTATAGGGACTTTATCATTAGGGATTCAAACTCATAATTTGAAATGATCTTACAATTAATCACATGCGCAATACGTATTTGTGTCATTTACTTGTTTTGCAAACGAAGAGAACATGCTTGCAATCATGTTCAATAAAAGTATTTTCTTAGTGGACATGTAAAATTTTCCAGAATCTCCTAAATTTGCCACCTGGCAGTTCATCATGGTGTCCCCTCATCATTAATCTGTCCACGTTAATATAGGGATCACTATAGTATGATTTCGGTATGCCATAGGGTGTTTGGTGTTTGCCGTTGTGCAAACAGAACGCTTCCACAATGTGGGCTATTCACTCCTCCTTGAGCCTGTGGGAGATTATTCTCCATTTCAGTATATCGGGATTTAAAATATCCAGGGATATCACCTGTTTTCCTTCTCATGCCATGGCTGAAACAAGGGGCACATTCATTTAAAATGCAGATGGTTTTCAGCGTGGCAGTCTGGGCTTCTGCGAGCACTCAACCCCGTCATTCAGTTTCAAGGGTTTGCACATCGGTCGGCAATTGTAAGCACTGTTTTATATGATAGGGAAAAAAAGGGACAGTGAGTCTATTGCAGGGCGACATTGAATGCCTGAATTGAGGTCAGTTATTAAATACTTTGTGTCCACGCGGAGTATCCCCTGGCACCACCTTATAATTAAAGGGCCCGGCGAGAAAGTGCTTCACTTTCTCCTGCGGTTCCCTTCTGGGGACCTCTAATCTCGGGACACCTCCACCGCTCCCGCATTGTCCTGATCCGGTGGCTTTTTTTGGAAAACAATGAGGTGTTAAGAGGATTACTTCGTTACCGATGTCACGGTGCAGCGGCTGAAGGACAATCAAGCGCTTCGTCTCGTTACGGGCCAACGAGGTCTCCGTATACCATGAGAAACTTTCGGCCAACGTGATGAAAGTATACCGTCAAACTGCCTATACTTTGGAATACATAATGTTACCATATCAGGTAGTAATGCGGAGATGGACCGCCCTGGTCCCTGAGGGCCAGCTTCAGCCTCCTGTACCAGGGAGAGATGGCGATGCTGATGAAAAAGTTGTAGATCGCCTCTGCCTTGTCGCTGCAGAATGACCAGCATTGTAGCGTCTTCGATATGACCACATCTTTGCCTCGACCATGAGTGGTGAGGACAGAGGATAAATCTTTCACTGACATCCTGATCTTTATTTAATCAGACACTATTCTAAGAGCCGCGCTGGTATGCCCCGGGGAGGGGGTGGAGGCAGGGAGGTAGAGAGGATACAAAGCGAAAAGAGACACTTTTTGTATTGTAAAGTCAGCTTACTTTATGTCAGTGAAGGTCTTTGGCAACGTTTCCAACGTGTCTTGCCAGTAAACGTCATCTGAACGAGAGGAGCAAACAAACTGAGCTGGCGCTAGGAGAGGGCCGCACACTGACACGCTGTACAGACATGCTGTGTGGTCAGATACTGGTGCAAACAAGATCGTTTCACTGAGTAAGTCCGGAGTTAAAACTGTGTGTCTTCTTTGTCCGCCCGCAACCGCAGACCTGAGCTGCGTGGTCCTGCTGCCCCCCCGTCGGGGTTCTTTCTACGTGGAAACGGGCACGGGAGTGTCGCTGGGGTCCGCGCTGGCCTTCTGGTGCCACGAGGGCTACCAGCTGGTGGGCAGCGACAAAATAACCTGTGTGATCCGAGAGGGCGTCCCACAATGGAGCGACTACCTTCCAGTCTGTGAAGGTAAGAGGCCGGGAGTCGGTGGTGGGGGGGCGGTGTGGGGTGGTGCAGTCCATTATCAACGCTAACTCTTTTGAGTTCTGTCTGTCTGCTTACGCAGTTAGTCCTGTGACATTTGCAAACTCCGTAGCTCCGTCACACGGCTCAGAAAAGCCTGAAAAGCGCGAGCCTTCGGGGATTCGTGGTGCGACGTTTCAGCCTCCCCAGAGACATGTCTTTAATTCTTCTATTTCTGTCTGACACGACAGAATGGGAAAACTTTTATTTACAGAGCGTCAAACCCTCTCAAATACATTGCCTCAGAGCTCATTTTAGAGATGAACCACTGGCTAGGCCCTTGCCCCCTTGTTTATGGTGGGGTGAATTATTGGGACACGTCCCGGGGCCCTGGTGCCGGTTTACTCCCCGACTTGCGGGCTGAAGCCTTTGCGTACACCCCTAGCCATCCCCAAGCCTGAGGACAGCGGCCTGCGGGTGGCTGTGCTTGTGTCCGTGGTCAGTGGCATCGTTATCCTGGCCATGTCCGCGTCCTTCATCATCTGCTGCCTGCAGGAGCGCCTGGGCAGGGAGAAGGATCGCCAGGGAGACAGCGGGACCAGGTACGAGGGGGGCTGACCCGCCGCTTAACAAACTTACTTTTATTCCTAAATCCTGAACCTTGAAGAAAATACTGCAATTGCTTGGGCGTTAATTTCGCTGCCTATATTGAGTCACAGCGATCGCGACGATAACAGTGGCACAAATGTCAGGGTAGTAAATAAGAACGGGGGGTGAGGTGGGGGGTATAATGCTTAGGAATGCTTTTGTGTGATGGTTTTGGCATGGGGGTATGGTGTTTAAAAACAGCAGGCAAGCTACGGTGTTTAATGTGAATTGGTAATGTCATTTATTTATTAGGCTCGTTTTAGAGATGAAGGCTTTTTGTAGCCATAGAGTAGAGCCAGTGCTAGAGTAAGGCTTTTTGTATCCTCAGCTGGCACACTGGATTTTGAGTGGAAAACTCGCAGTAGTAGTACAGTGTTTAAATGATGATGTTTGAATGAAGCTGTGCGAATTTAAATCTACTATGGACATGTGAGGATGGTGAAGGGAAGTTGCTTACTATGTTTATATTCCCTTTCCCCCCTTTGACTTCCCCTCCACAGGAAGAGGACCAAGAAGCGACCCTCGTCCCGCAGAAATGCATGCTGGCTGGAGCGGGAGGAGGGAGAGTGGGATGCCTTCCCCCCGCCAAAGGTCTTCCACTTGTCCCATCGTCTTGACCACCAAGGCCCCTCCGACAATCCTCTCTACTTGGGGGGCCTCGGCGGCTATGAGAACCGAGGCTATCAGAGGTGGGCTCCTCGATTACAGGACTGACTATATGGAGAAATTATAATAAGATACTGTACACATGCGTGTAATATACTTCATAGGGTATATACATGATCTGTGTCTGTGCAGTCCACACTAAAAGAGGGAGAGTTTGTTAAGGACGGATAGTAATGAGTGTGTGTGTGTGGGGGGGGGGGGGGGGGGGGGGGGGGGGGGGGGGGGGGGGGGGGGGGGGGGGGGGGGGGGGGGGGGGGG
>JAOVYW010002664.1:0-14839 GCA_025775045.1 Hiodon tergisus
GTTTTTTTTCTCCCCACCACATGCAAATTACAGAATTGCCTTCCTTTTCTTGGGCAACTTGACACTGAGCAAGTTATACTGGCTACAAGGGTCATGTTTGAAAAAATGGGCCAAGGCTTCAGAAGTAAATCTCCAAAAATGTTCATCAATAACAAGGAGCACAAGTGCAGATAACAACATAATAAGATAACACATACCATATTTTAAAATTTTGTTAAATATTTGAAACACCCCAAAAGACAATTCGGATTAAATATTCATGCTTGCAATTTTAAACATCACAGCATGTAGGATTCTCACTGTCAATACAGAGTTATTGTAGACGCATACATTGGTGTTTTCAGATGATCAAGTTTTTGGAATTTAAAGTGAAGACGTATTAAACAGGGTCCCATCGTAAAAGTTGCATTGTTTTTTTTTACCCCTTTCCTCCAATGCAGGGGCCTTTTACACCTGTGAACAAAACAGATGTACTTATATTCAAATGTGAAGAGTCCTTTTACAAATTGCTAATCCAGCTAATCCGCAGTCAGCTAAGAACAGTTGCAATTAATATCAGATATGGGCACAACACTTCTGAAGGACCAATTGTATGGTAAAAGGAGAAACATCAGAAAGATAAAAGTGCCTAATAAATCTGAAGCATTAAGCATGAACTAATAATTTCATTTGAGTGCAGGGAAAATGCTGAAAATGGATGGTGAATATGGGATGGGAAAGAAAAGGAAAGGAAATATAACATTATTTTTTAATTTTTAATACTGCCATTATAATGCTGGCAGTGAGCATATAAATAAAAGGGCACAGAAATTAAGCAAATGAGCATCGCAGAAGAGACAAACATGTTTGTCAAGACAAAAATAGATTAAGGAAAAATAGGAGCATAATGTTTACCCCAGTGGTTAGCAAGAACACAGGTTTTTTAATAATAATTTTGGAGGGGGGGGGGGCAATGCACGAGACAGAGAAAACGAAGAGAGTGAGAGGGGTTAGATGGATGAAGGGCAAGTCAAACTTCACAGTTCTGTAATATTTGAAAAGGACTCAGAGGGTGAAAAAGTCAGCCAGATATGGGACAATTACCGTGTAAATATGATCAATACACAGGTATGTATGGATGTCATGAATATTCAGTTAAAAGTAACAAATGGTTAAATAGTGAGACACACTTGGCGGGAGAAATGTAATAAATATGTTGAGAAGGTATGCTGGGAGAACAAAACCCAAGAGAGCAATCTGACACCAGAGGAGGTGAAGGACCAGGCTGACATAAAGGTCAGATTTGGTAAGATGCGGTTCAAGATGATGGGAGTTCATCAGGGGTGGTGTTGGTGGCTGAGGGTCGCAGATAGAAGACAGACGCTTCCCTGGGGTGCTGGAGAAGAGCGAGCAGCTAATGAGCAGAAAGAGGGAGTTCAGAGAAGGTTGCTGGTTGTTCATCGGCGAAGCCGGATTCCGTTGGAAAATCCATGAGAACCAAACCTAACACCAGAATGTTCTTTGGTGTCAAAGGTAACAAGGACATTAAGAGTTTAAACAGAGGACAAGGACACATATACGCAAAAGACTAATTGTCTAACAGTAATCCTGTCGTTTCAATACTATATCCAGGAAATGTACTGCCATAACCAATACACAATACATGCTTGTTGACTTTCCATTTGACTATATTATATTTTTTATTACATATAAGTACCTAGTTGTATCTAATTTTATGAAGAGCAAATAATGTATAGACAACATAATGTATCTGCTGAAATATGTAGACTCCTGGGAGTTCAGCTAAACCAGTTATACATAAAGTCATGATTGCTGTATGGAAACGATCATAAAATCTAAGCTTTACACATTGACTGACTACTTATCTCCCAAACCATAGACTAAGCTAATTGGCTAGGTGGTGGTTAAAATAAATAACTAATTCTAAATGCTTGACAGCTAGATAGTCCTGGAAGATTTGGAATGTGTGCCGCAGATACATTGCTGTTTACCGTGTGTATGTAGCATAAGTATTGATTTAGAGGCTTGAACACACCTGTCAAAGATTGGGGAATCTTTTTTCTTTTGCACACACACAATTGTATATTAATCCTCTGATTGGCCCAGAGCCATCACATAGGTTGCCTGGACCATAAACGCAAATGTATACTGACTCTCTTCACAAAATGTCTGTATCTTTTCACAAAATGATTTATATGAGCAAATCTGTAAGGCAGCCCTTACGAAGAACTTAAGACCAATTGCAGGTACACTAAGGGCCAGTTTGTATTTCATGCTAGTACGTGACAGTTGTGACAGCAATACTTTTAAGAAATACTTTTAAAGCTGCTTGGGCCAGAGCTATAATTTGCTATTTAGTGGCCAAACAACTACCAGTTTTGTGCACAGCTTAGGGAATTATTGTTGTCTATTACAAACCTTACTCCACATCCTCTTGGCTATACATTTTAAGTGGCTAGAACAGATTTGTATAATTTTAAGAAGTTTATTAGGTGACTGAAGCATTTATTGAGTTCATGGCGTTAGTGCCACTACCTCATAGTGCCAGGACCCTAGGTTCAAATCTATGTTTTCAGGATTCACATGTTCACCGAGTTTCTAGGGGTACTCCAGTTTCCACCACAAGACATGCTGTTCAGGTTCATAGGTCACTGTGATATTAGTGTGTGTATGTGGTTTCCTGTGATGGAATAGTGCCCCAACCAGTGTGTTAGTCTGGATTATGACGTGTTTCCACTGTGACTGTTACCAGGACAAGCAGTTTAGAAAACACATGAATTAGGTCATTATTACTGGCTTTTTGTAATTTATACTTTATATTTTATGTTGCTGAAAACATTTCTATTATTTATATTTATTTATATTGGGGGTTATTTTGTTTGCTGAAGGAACAAAAATTATTAATAGTTTTAATGTTAAACAGCATACAAATAAAAAGTTTTGTCACGTTTAATTCTCTCTATCATGTTTAAAAGAAAATTTTATTTAAAAATTCCTCTTGGGAGTATAGCACATTGCATTGACACATAGATTATAAATGTTTAATCTGGATTAGTGATTCAGAGGATCTATTTGGATTTAAAGCATCTTGATAGTATTAAATTAGTACACAAATTAACTGAGTAAATGTGTCTGTTTGATTTAAAAGTCATTTTAAATTGATTTAAAAGACACTGAGGTATTTACTCTATTTGAACCTGTATTTCCGACAATTAAAATATCTCCAGTGTTTTTGATCACATCTACGTAAATACAGCCTTTTATGAATACGACTGTATAACAAGACTGTCACTCAGTTGCTATGGAGATAGGGACCACAGGCTCAAGTTTCAATTCTTTCAAATAGCCCAGGCTTGCTCTGCAACTGTCAAAGACAGGGGTTCATGGAGAGGATCTGAAACTGCAGACACGATCTAAATATTCCAGTATTTTCAACAAAACATACTGCCCATGAATGGAGATCATGAAAAGCAGTAAAAAACATTGACAAATTAGTGCTCTTTCTTAACAAATGCTTTGACAAATAAAGTTATTATTCTGTAATATCAAAAGTTTATGTGAGAAGACGTGATAAAAATAAATCAAAATAGTTTCTGGAAAAAACTAAAATGTATGTTAAAAACTTTACCATCTGAAATATAGACCAATATGATAGTATTTCAAGTCTGGAGGAATTGAATGGATCTGGCATGAAATTCAGAATGCAGTTGAAATAAAAGAAAAAACGCATCGTCAAGATTTTTTAAAGATTATAAATTGAATTATGACAGTTGAAAAGATACATGTAATATAAAGGAATGTGAAATTAATAATTCAAACCGATCCGTTTAGTACTTTGACAACTAATGTGTTCTTGGTTGATGTGTTTGGTCCACCAGAGGTTGTAATTTGTTTATTTCAGTATAAATTCAGGGCATAACATTCTTTACTGAAAGGTGGCAAATCGTGAGACTACATGTTAAGCAATAAATATAATGTAATGTGTTTCCTCTAAAAATAACAAAAAGTAAAAAAAATTTTTTTTGAAACACACACTCATTTGGAAATATTTGGTCATTTAAATCATATGTTTTCGATAACAGGGGGTAAAGGGTTGTCGTAATAGATGTAATAGAACAATTGCATGTTCCAAAAGTTAGCTAATACAAGTTCTAACAGGAAATGGAACACTTCACCATAAACAGCATCGCTTTGTAATTTTACTTAGCTCTCCTCTAGATGGCACTGTGGGCATGTGTGAGCCTATGGGTCATTATCCTTGCCACAATGGCAGCTTGATTAGTGACATGGCCATGTAGGGGTATAAATTACAAAGCTGCCATTTTGTTGGACAGATGTTTGTTTTAAGACATTTATGTTATAAATTTGGATTTGCAGGACAACTACGGCATAAACCATTCCTCTATTTTTTTTTGTTTAGCATGGTGATCGCATTCAATTGTGTGTGTTTTTGGGAGAGAGAGGGAGAGAGAGATATAGGTGAGAGAGACGGAGAAAAGTTGTGAACAAGATAAAATCCTAAAGTACGTACATTTTTTATTTGGTACGTACATGTGTTAGTTCCTCATTGGGTACAACGTTTTAGCCAGCATTAGCTTACTTCTCATGCTAGTTATGTTTCCAATAATAATTGTTTGGCAACCATAATGCTAAGCAACTAAGCATATGCACATTCAAATGTTCTCAAGACAAGGAATTTAAAAAGTATGATATCTTTAATACCTAAGATACAAATCAAGGGCATGCTGCTCTCATCTTATGGAAAATTGTGTGGAGCACTTTTTGGGTCATGTTTTCTACACATGCATTATCATTCACTTCAGTTTCCTGAGAGTCCACGTTTGTTCAAAACATTTCTGGTTTGGTCTCCACATTTCTGGGTCTGTTCACCATGTTTCTAGGTTTGTTCCCCACAATTCTTGATCTGTTCCCCACATTTTTGGGTTTGTAGCCGACATTTCTGGTTTGTTCCCCACTTCAAGTTTGTGTAGCGTCATTTTTCCAGTGGGAATTTAAACTCTCTGATGGCAGGAGAGACGGACGCCTAATAAATGTTGTATCTCTTGACTAGAAGTTTTCCTTGTTTCACAAGAGAGTTGTTGAAGCATGTTGGCCTGGTTAAAATCCACTATTTTTTGGGAGAACTCAGTGATTTTGCAGAGCAGGCATGAAACCTACTTTATAAAAGCATCACAGAATCTTAGTAAATGTGACATACTGGTTTGAGTGTGATCATTCTGTCATTTATGTCTAGCCTCGTTGTACTTGAGTTGACTGTGCCTTATTGCGACTCTGTTTGTTGTTGTAAAACTCCAATCAATAGCAGTGAAAAAGGGGAAATTCCAACAGAATGGAATTGACTTTGGGTGTGGCTCATTTTGCTGGGATTATTCCACACATTAAGTCAGATTCCCACTCGCCATATCATGCCAGCTGCTCCTCAGTGGTCAAGCTATTCTTCAGATGTTTGACACATCACGTTACTCTGATTGTAACGACTGCTGTTAGATATCTCTGGTGATAAGTGGTTTCCATGTCCAGATATTTGTCAAAAATCAGCATACCTGACTTATTTGCCATCATCTTTTCCGTGATGTGTGTTTTTATTTCTGCCCAATTAAGTAAATAATCTAAGAAGGGGCTTTCACAGTGTAATATAAGAGTTTGTTGATAAGCAATATGGGGAGGTTTTATTTTACTGTTTGCCCAAAGGCAAGCAGAGTACATGCTTGTTTGGCATGTTACTCAGATTTATTTCCATCTAGGGGTGCCAATGTGTCTCATTTGGTTTAATAAATGTTATGAAAGAAAGAGGACACCCAGAGTCTCTCACCGACAGCTTGATATTTGCTGAAGGGCAGAGGTATTTCATCGATTTGAATTTAACAGTGAAGCCTTCTTGATGATGGAGTTTGCAACTGCAATGTTCTGGGCTTTGGCCTATTTGACCTAAAATATGCTGTAGCCAAACATCCAATTTGCAATGCAGGACCTGGAGACCTTGCCTTCTGGTATTTTTCCACACTTTTGAGTATTTGATTACACGTTTCTACAACGAATCTGGAGCTACAGGTGAAATCTGTGTATCGTTAAAGTCACCAAATGGCAGCAAAACAGCATCTTCTCAGTGTTTTCATGGAAAGCACCAATTTCCCCGCATTGTTTAATTGGGTTAGAACATGAGTGATTCACAGACTTTAGGACAGAAGGGCTTACAAATACATAAGCAGTAAAGAAAAATATTGCATATCTCATGGCTTTTCTTAAACTGTCATGTACATTTCTCAAACTAATGGTGTTGGTCTTTCAATAGGTTTTTAAGAGGCTTGGCAGTCTTCACTATTTATTTATATTTTAATAAAACTAAAAAAGGAAAGACTCTAAACACAGAGAAATGGTGCATTAGTAGTAATTATCACACTTATTTTATGATACAGATTTTAATCACAGGGATGGAGAAATGTAAAAAAAAAAACAATTAAAAAAAAACAAAAAACACTTTTTCTCAGAAAGGGCTTCCACCTGCTTGTCTAAATATGTTTTAAAAGATATTACTGTAAGTAAAGTAATAGTTTGCAAACTATGAAATTATTTGTTTTTGGAGCTAATTTTAACTCTAAGATTATGTGTCATACATTTTGTTCAGATTTTAAAGCTATTTCTGGTTGACCAGACTTCCCAGGGCTTCCGTTGTCACATCACATTAGCATAACTAACATCCTCCTGCTTAGCTATAAATTTTGATCCCCATTAAAACTCATCGGGTCAAATCTTAGAATTTTTGTAACTTTGTTCAATCAAGTGTTTTGTGTAATTGTATTTTGATAGTTGTTGTGTTAGTTTCTTAAAATTTAGGACTTATTGCAGCAACTGCATAGTAAAATTAGCCAGCTAACGGCTTGCTAACTTAGCTAATAAAGAGAAAGCTACGTTTTGCTAGTTGGCTTACCACCTTGAAGAAAACACGAATATGTAACATGAAAAACTTTCATGAAATTTTAGAGAAGGTGGGTTCCGCAGAGCATTGCTGGATACCACTGACCAGCTCCTCTGCAAAATTCTCTTCTCTCTCATTTCACTCTTTTCCTGCCAATGCTAATGTAAGAAATCAGTGTTCGGCGAGAAAATTTCACCATCACCAGCAGTACTAAGATTTTTTGGTAGACACTTCCTTGCTGAGAATTTAGTGGGGCTAACTCCTGGAAGGTTACGTCGATTGAAGAAGGGAGTTGTGCCACTGCTGTTCCAGTTGAACAATTATATTCTCCCCTCAAGACCCAGTGTTTGGGTTAGGAGAGACAGACCCATCAACGCCACCCACCATGAAGAACAGCAATGTGAACTGTGCCCAGGACCATGACTACTGTATTTTGTTGTCCCACACATGGCTGTGTTCACTAGCTCTCTGCCGATGCAGACGACTGTCTTCACTAGTGCTTTGCTGATGACTGTCTTCACTGGTGTTCTGCCAGTGGCTGGCTTCACTAATCCTCGGCAGAAGGCTCAGGTTCCTTTCTGACAAGTCGTCATCTCCTCAGTATTAGTAGATTTGGTGTTGTAGTGATACGAGCAAAAAAAAAAAACTCTCAACAGAAGCTTTTGTTTTTCTTTGTCTTCGGCTTCAAGTCTAAAATGTCTGTCTTTTATTTCCCATGTGTCAGATCCAAGCTGCTGAACGACCATCTGGCAAAGAAATTGCAAATCTGAGATATAATATATATTAATATTATATCTCAAAAGAGAATGTTGGAGGAATGAGGGAAGAAATAGCAGATTTGGATGATGGTGTAATAATAATTTACAGATACTATAGATATATGTTAGGGCTGTCATTCAGTTTAATTGTAGCTTCCTGAGTGGATCAGTTGAGGCCCATAACTGAGCATACACTGAGCCCTATGAGCTGAAATTTGCAACTATGAAACCAGGAGAGCACAGCCCCAGCACAGAATTGGCAGAATGCCTAACTCGATATGGCTTGTATCGGCTAACCAGCCTCGTCTGCTTCTTGGGCACCTAGAGACCAGTAGATGGCCTCTGCTCTTGCCACTTTACCTATTGTACAGGCTGTGAAGCCTGCAGAGTGTAAAAGAGATGGGTGGATGGACAGCTACTGCATCTCTTTCAAAGTGACCTTTTACCTGTTGACGGGCACATGCCGGTTCCATAAGTTGCATAAGAAATTCATATGTTTGGCATTTTTGGCTCAACTGAAAACACATTTTTGTTGTTATGAAGCAAATCTGGGTGCAGTTGCATTAACCAGCAAGCCAGGATTGTTCTAACACAAAGAAAGATGTTTACTGTTTAATGACAGAGCATTCTGAAACAGCGTATAACACTGCGTTACTGCTGAAAACGCCTCAGGGACCCCTGAAAATCCACAACAGCACTTTGGTTGAGGTGGAGTGAGTCAAAAATTGCTTTGGTTATTACCTGTGCCTATAAACTGTAATCCTGAGAGAAATTACTGCAACAAAACCACTTGGTTTAGATTTAATAACATAATATTAAAAGTTTAAATAGCACAAATTCTTAGGTCATAATTTTGTTTAAAAAAAAAACTACATTGCGATAAATGTGTTGCACAACATAAATAGGTGAGTTATTTTAATCTCATATTCTGAGTGAACATGTCTTCTTGAAATGTTCCTCTAAGCCTAATGCTGACAAAAAATATGCACTCATTTTTAAAATAAAGAAAGTCAGTTTTCTCCTAGTGATTTCCGCTGTTTTGTAATTCACAATTAGAGGAAATTATTTTTCCCATCTTTAAAAACTGACTGCGTATTTAAATATTAAGAGAGTAGACATAAACAAATGGGTGGGGGGTGGGACTTGGAATACACCAAGTGGTTACTGGAAAAGAAAAACTCTATTTAAACCTTAAGGGCTCCTGAGGTTAACCTCTTCAAATTGGTGATACACAATCTCCAATGGCAACATCATGTAGATGGGAATTGATGGAAAAGCAAAGCCCTCAAGAGCTGAACTGGAGAGACCAACGTGAGTAGGCAGACAGTCCAGTAATATGTCTCGGTCAGTAGAGTCAAAATCGAATGTTTTTTTTTCCCTGTTTGTTATTAGCAAAGCATGTGGCATTTTGAACTGGGGACAAAAAAAATCAGGAATGCAATTTCACATTTTTCCAAATTACACCCACTCTACCACGGATACGCGGAGGTCATAGTAGTATGCTTTACTATGTTCTTGTTTGAACACTGTTACAGGGATTTTTCATATACTTTTAAAAGTAATTTGACACTAGCAGTGATTGCTTCGCTGAAAACTGAAAAATAGAATTAAAGTATTTTGTGTTATTTAAGTATAATTATTATTATTTTAAACTTAATTTATTTAACTCTGGTTGGCATTCTGTCCAGTTCTTTGTATGTATGTTGCGACCAAAAAGCCAGGGAGTCAAAGTTCTGCTCTAAAGTCAAAAACTTTAATTTGCTTCCAATTTTCAACTTAGGTTCTCAGCCGGCTCAGGGGAAACTTTCTAATAAAAATGTCAGTCATAGACAAACAACAAAAACTTGTTGGGAGCTGGAGGCCCGAACCTAGGTTCCAGTTAATGGCACTGGTGCTCTTTGTTCCACACAACGCAGTTTATTCACACTCGTCTGGACAAGTGTTTCTCTGACTCTATGTCATCTCAGTAACTCCCATTTCCTGCATCACCCATCTGGGTACCTACAGGGAATGTAGGTTTTGAGGACATCGCCCATTCAGATACCTTCGGTGCTTCCTGGTTTTACATAATTAATGTGAGCAAGTTCATAAGTCAGCCTCAAATTAGACGCCCAATTCAATATGTGGATGATACTGTGTTCTTAATACGGATGACCGTTGTGTGAAAATGGGCAGCCAGACAAAGGGAGAGCTGAAAGATGCAGCTCCATTTCCATCAGACGCCACCAAAGGAAATGCTATAGACATGCCATTGTTATTTTTAAAGTTGTTATTGGATGAATTTTTAAGTATTGTCATCATTCAGCTTGCCAGACAAAGTGACAGAAACTACACATTACTATTCCATTCCCAAAGGACATATTTTTACTGTGGAATAATTTAAATCTAAAGCATTACTTGTACACTCTTAATATAAGCCCCAAACAAAAACAAAAACAAAAAAAGGTCATTATTAAAGTTAAATACAATGATTATGAGGACAGATTAGACTTATCTTAGTGTACTGTTGCATTGGTGTACTATTAAAACAAAAATAAAAAACAAACATTACTAAGACGAAAGTAATCTCAAAAACATGATCATGAACTGGAATTTGTTGTATGTAAAACTCATTGATACACTATATATTTCATTCATTTATGCCCTGAGAGTATTAGAATTTTTACAGTTACAGTCAAACTGTGATATTGCATACAAGCACTGTAGTGGTTTTATGAGAAAAAAGTTCATCTATTTGATTGCCTGAATGTGAGCAATCTTGGAATTTATATATATATATATAAATATGAGAAAAGAAAAACTAATCACATAGCTAACCAGTGCAAAAATTTCTTGAATCATATGCATCTATATATATAATTCTGGTTCTTGATATTTGAATTGCAAGAATCAAATGACGCGTCACAGACATCCATCAACAGCTGTGAATTGAATTTACAATAAAAACTCAAAAATTGCTATTTTTAGTCTAGTCATTGCATGTTGTAGCCTTGAGGTTCCATTTGGCAGGCTCTACTGAAGGTGTCTTTAATTTAAGGTGTAATTTAACTCAGAGACTTATTGCATAGATTCTTGCTTATGTTCTAGAGCTCAAATTTTTGATTGAACACTGTTTGGCACAGTGTTCGTGCAGTCAACCCATTCTTAACCTTTTGAGAAGGGATAGCTTCTCAATAATATAAAATAATAATAATTATGTAGCATTGTGATAAGTCTCTAAGACGCGGCGCTTACTTTTTAAAAATACTTACTTTTATATAAAAAACGAAATGTACCCCCCTGTCGTTGTCTCCCGCCCGGTGGCATACATAAAGATGTCATCCCCTGAACACGGGGTAGCCCTAGGTCGCTACACTGCCACAAATCCCCCCCCCCCAGTTCCTTGTCCCCAGGGGAGGAAAAAAAAGTCCTGGAGGTGACTGGAGTCTGGAATGTCTCCTGAGCCGAGGGGTCCGGGCGGCAGGTGCCGATGGTGACTGGTAGGGGGCGGCAGGCCATGCAGTCCTTGACACCACTGGTGGAGACTGGGCCGGGGATGCGGGTATGGAGCCTGGGGCAGGGAAAGCAGGAGCCCATCCCAGGTAAGGAGCTAACCGGTCCTGGTGTAGGACCACACACTGGCCCCAGGGAGGCAGCCGCACCCAGTACATCACCACTCTCACCCTCCCTCGGACCTTGCAGGGCCTGATCCATTTACTCTCCAGTTTGGGGCAATGTCCCTTCGTCCTCTTTGGGCTGAAAACCAGGACCAAGTCTCCGGTGCCGAAGGGATGCCCCCCACTCCGGGTGTCGTAATTCTGCTTTTGACCGATTCCTGTTGCCTGGAGGTGTCGGCAGGCGAAGGCGTGTGCTGCCTTCAGGCGATCCTGGAGCCTCCTGCCGCACTCATGCGGGTGCGTCTGGGACATCTGGCGGGTGCCCAAAGGCGATTTCAGGCGGCGTGTAAACTCCCGCCCGATCATGAGCAGAGTAGGGGTACAGGCGGTGGGCTCCTGAACCACAGTTCAGCCGGACCTAGGGCAACTGGACGTCCCAGTCCCTCTGGTCCTAGCTGGTGGTAAATTAAACTGTTCCATAAGGCTGTCACTCTGGGGGTGTAGAGGACTCGTGAAAGTCTTTCGGATACACCGACATTCGACATAAACCGCTGCAGGGCAGCGTGGTCAGTCCGGGTGGTGAAAGGGAGCCCACAGAGGTAGTGCTTGAAGTGACACACACCCTCCACCACAGCCAGGAGTTCCCTCCTGGTCACACAGTAATTCCGCTCCGGCCTACTGAATGTTTGGCTGTAGTAAGCTACAACCCGCTCCCCCTCTGTCGTCAGCTGTGACAGCACGGCTCCAATCCCCAAGTCCCTGGTGTCCGTGTCCAGGATGAAAGGGGAGCTGGGGGTCGGGAGGTGCCAGGACTGTTGCCTGACATAGTGCACCCTTCAGCACATCAAATGCAAAGGGTTCTGACCGGCACAGGAGTTGGTGCAAGGCCGCGATGATCGTAGCGAAGCCCAAAGCGAACCGGTGGTAGTAGAAGGCGAGACCTAGGAACCCATTGAGCTGATGAATGTTGGCTGGGGCCGGCCAGTCCCTCACCAAGGCAATCTTGTCTGCCTCTGTAGTAATCCCCTCCAAGCTTACACAGTGGCCCAGGAAGGACACCTCCCTTCGCAGCAGGGGTGGAACTTCAGCTCGGGCACAGTCACCTTCGCCTTGGCGAAACTCTTCCAGTGCACCAGCAGGTGCAGGCAGCGAGAGAGATGAGGCAGCGACTAGGGGGCACCCCAGATAGGACCCCCTCCATCAGGCGCTCAAAGGTGGCTGGCACATTGGAGAGTCCAAAGGGCATGACTCTGAACTGCTACTGCCCCCAGCCTGTGGAGAAGGCTGTCTTGGGTCTCACCTCGGGAGCGAGAGCGACCTGCCAGTACCCACTGTGCAGGTCCAGCGATGAGAACCAGCTAAAGCCCCCTACTAAATCCAGGGATTCGTTGATTTGGGGAAGAGTGGTAAGAGTGCTTAGGCGTCACATTGTTCAGACACCTGTAATCAACACAGAACCACCACTTGCCATCCTTCTTAGGCACAATTAACACTGGGGAAGTCCACAGTCTATCAGAGGGCTATCTGCAGCCTCCTGGCAGGTGCAGGGCAGGCATCAGGGGCGCTGTTTGATCAGCCGTGCACCTCCTGTGTCAATGGAGTGTTGGACCAAGTGTGTCCTCTCAACGTCCTCCGATGACTTGTCGAAGCTGTGGCAACTCGTGCAGCAGCTCCCAAAGTTTAAACTCTTGGCAGGGGAGAACCCAATGCAATGTGGCAACGTTCTCAACCCCTTCTTTGGCTTTTCTGAAGGGTTGCCTAATGAAACCGTGTTGGCAGTGTGACGGTAATATCCTCCAACAAGATTTTGATTTGTATTCCCAGATTTAAATCACATGACCTTGCAATTAATTATTGTTGGATTTACTTCAGATTAGCTAACGGTGTATTTGATTGTGTAGAAAATGGAAACTGGTGGAGCCACGGATAATTTAAGTTGTAGATTGAATTGCTAATATGTTTTCAAGGCTTTCTTTCCATAAATCTTGTTTACATGGATCGTCCAATCCAAGCCCTCAAGATTACCCATGCAGGAAAGTCGTTAGTGAGACATTTTTAAAAGAAGCCATTTAGAAACTCTACTCGTGGCTGACAGCTAGCCCACAATACCATGTTTTAGTTATTTATTTAACAAGTAATCTATGTAGGCCTATTTTGTAGGTAATCTATGTAGGCCTATTTTGTAGGTAATCTATGTAGGTCTATTTTGGATGCAAAATGTGTTAAAAATTAAATCTGGGGCGAAGCAGTGGTACCCACAACTGATGTACACGCCACTGGATTTGCACAATGCAGTAAAACAGCTTGCACATACTACCTAAAAAGATTCAGATTTGTGGTTCATATTAGTGAAAAGGAAGTGTCAAATGATACTGTCAGCCACACAACATTTATCTGTGTTACTCTCTCTAGCCACTCAAATTTAAGTGTGTTCTACGGGAGTAGAACAGTAGCTACACAGTAGCTATCATGACTGCAGAGTCTTTACACAGCAGCTAGCATGATGTATCTTCACTGCTGTATATCCATCCTACTTTACTGAAATATAGAATAAAATCAATTGTTTGTGAAACAACATGGATTTTGTGTGTGAGTATTAAATCGAGTGTATGTTACACAGACAACATGCTCATATGTAAAAAATCTGGAAACCTAATTTTTAAAAATAAATTTGTATTCCCTTTAGCATAGCTGTGAATGAGGTCTTTTATGACCACATTCACAGCTTATCTCTTGATCTGAAAATGCATGCATTGTACCCAAATTCTTGAGCTGACTGTTGAGTACTACCAAAAATGTGTATTGCATTTCACTTACTTATTTTTGGAATAACAAAACCAGGAGTAGGTCACAAGAAAGACAACTGAAAACTGAATCCAATCGATGGCCCAGAAGGTGAGGAAGCTTACACCAAAGGTCCTGGTTTGTAACAGCAGAGTGAGTCTCAGGCTGAAGGGTCCAGGGCCACAAGACAGCTAGGAGGTGAAGCAGAATGAGTGTGGGAAGAACAGGATTAGGAATGATTCAGTTAGCCTAACGCACATGTTCCCAGTGCCCGACAGCCCCATCAGACAGTTCACTCTGGAACACGCATGCGTTATGTAACGTCAGTGAATTTTCCCTTTGAATTAAATATATATAATAATTATAATAATATTATTATTAATATTATTAAGTCTTTCTAACTATTGTTTTAGTTATGGCTTATATGTTGTCAGAGTGTTTACTCATACTGAAGGGGATGACAAATGTTGTATAATGGTAGAAAATGCATGCGATCCGGCTATGAATATCATAGGAAAATCAAAATGAACTTTCTTGCCTTCCCCTGAAAAGATCTTGTGGGGAGCATACTGGCATTTGGCTGGCAAGCTGAATTCCAAAGTCATTTTGACTTTGGTTTTCTTAACCTTAAGGTTAAGGGTTTGCTTACACCCTAAATAGGATATGTAGATATTTAATCATAACATCATAATGTAGCGTTTTTAAAGAGAGCTACTTCTCTGCGTGGGTTTAAGCACGAGACCGACACCGTTCAACAGGAATCA
>JAOVYW010002665.1:0-12824 GCA_025775045.1 Hiodon tergisus
AAACATTTGTGAAAGAATGGGTCGTTCTAAAGAGCTCACTGAATTCGAGCTTGGTACTGTAATAGGATGCCACCGTTGCAACAAGTCAGTTTGTGAAATTTCTTCCCTCTTATATATACTCCACGATCAACTGTAAATGGTATTATTGCAAAGTGGAAGCGTTTAGGAACCACAGCAACTCAGCCACAAAGTGGCCGACCACGTAAAGTTACAGAGCGGGGTGGAACTGAGGCGCATAGTGCGTAAAAGTCACCAATGCTCTGCTGACTCAAACCTCTGAGTTCCAAACCTCTTCTGGCATTAACATCAGCATAAAAACTGCACCCAGGAGCTTCGTGGCATGGGTTTCCATGGTCGAGCAGCAGTATGCAAGCCTTACATCAACAAGCACAATGCCAATCGTTGGATGGAGTGGTGTCATAAAAGCTCCTGTAGGTGTAATGTGTAGGTCTCCAAATACTTTTGTCCATATAGTGTACTTAAGTTAATTATTTGTCTTCCAAATATTTCCCCAAATATAACCAATGCCACCTTACAATAATAGATTTTTGGATTTCAGTGCTGTAAAATAAATGGTCAAAAAGACCTTAATTCCAGTGTACCATTTGTAATTCAGTAATTTGAGAGAATTGGTCAGGGCTCTGAATAGTTTTTCAAGGTACTGTATGTCTCCAAATATGGAATTTGATGACCATAAAACCCATTTTTTTTGTGTTTCAGAAATTACTTCTCATGCCTAAGGACACACTATTGTGAATTACAAAGATGCAGCACAAGCTTTCTGCAGTATGTAGGAATTTTAGGAATTCTCTGCTACAGAATATAAGACGTTGTACAACATTGAGATGTTTAAACAGTGGTGAAATACTTCTAAAAGTTTAACCAACTCCTTTGATACAACTTTTAGGACACTCATGAATCAGGTCTGAATGCTACTGCGTGCATTCTAAAGAGGATATGAACATAAGGGTACCCATGGGCCTACTCCCGTCCCACATTCGGCATACAATATTACCTAGCTCTATATAATCAAATCTAAACTGATCACTCATGACAGATGCCGAATCAACGTAACCTGCTCAGGGACAACCAAATTTAAAAATGTATCTTATTGCTTAGCATGTAACAAAAGATACCAGAAGAAATGTACAAAGTAAGAATTTCACAATTATAGAGGAATTACTATTTTGTCTGTTTTTCCCCTGTATTCAATTATTTCACTTTTTGATTTATTTATTGACTTAACATTGGAATCACTGTAACTGTTTTATCAAGTCAAAGCCAAAAAAATAGTAAAATATAAAAAATTTATTCTGTGGGGGAACATTCTTTGGAGAACTTTTTGGAAAGACACTGACCAAGGACATGAGAGTACCTTTGTCTTTGGCCGTGCGTTACATGGGCCGTAGGAATACACAATGATCGACAACTTCATCTGCAACTTTAAAAGAAACGTTCCAGGAGTGAGAGAGAGAAATGTGAAACAGATCAGAACCCGTTTAATTTTCAGTAGAAGTAACATATGCCTGAAAATATTCCAAAAACAAAAAAACATGAATGAATACATAGGTTGCCAGATGTAACCTTATTCCTCTTTCAAACCGATACCCAAAGCCACCCTGAGGAATAATGAAAGAGATTTCTTATCTTGCTGATGAAGATTCCTAAATTATCTCGATCTGGGAGTATGCCTGAAAGCACAATATAATGATGAAAAAAACAATATTTTGTTAACAGAGAAAAATGGTAAACTGTGAAAGAAAAAAGCTTTTAATAAACTGGCCTCAAAATATATTAATTCCGTATCCAATTAAATCAAAATGTTATTTTTCTATGTTGCCTTTGGCGGTTGTTAATTTGTAATCTTACCTCTTATACAAAAATTAGTTGAACCTATTTGTGATATGTGGTTTATACATCTGATCAGCATCATTCTTTGGTATGGTTCCATCAATGTATAGCCAGATAAAGGGAAGGGAAGGGGCCCATGAAGTGAAGGGACAGAGCGATGCCTTGTCAGCACAGCAAATGAGGAAAACCAGATGATGCTTTTCTGGTAATTTGCATCATGAACATAAAAATAAAAAAAATTAAGCAGAGACCAAATATATACATATAATTCAAATACTTATGTCATGCAATAAAATGCGAATTAATTATTTAAAAATCATACAATGTGATTTTCTGGATTTTTGTTTTAGATTCCGTCTTTCACAGTTGAAGTGTAACTATGATGAAAATGACAGACCTCTACATGCTTTGTAAGCGGGAAAACCTGCAAAATCGGCAGTGTATCAAATACTTGTTCTCCCCACTGTATATCATTTATATTGAACCTTTCACTCTGGGACTAGTACAGAGGGAGGTTTTGTGAGCTATCTTGCTAAAGGATACTGCTTCTGAGGGTCGAACCCTGAGCCCACGCACACAGAGTCTGTTCTTCCCAGCATGGACAAAGCTTGCTGATTAATGGAAGAGTGTGCTGGTGATAAAAGTATTAACTTCTCCATGTTGTGAGAATGATATATTTCTCTTAAATAAATTCTGGCTCTTTGGAATTCAGTTCAATATCTTCATGGCTACAGTGAAACATTTAATAAATTCCTTTAGATTATTCTCTGTGTTTACGGTTTGGTTTAGCTCAATGAATGTGTAAACAAATTTTTTTTAAATGTTTCACTCACACAATATAAATCACTGTCTCTTCCTACGGAATATCAATTATTGATATTCTATATAAAATATATTCCGTAACCTATAACCGATAACCAATATTGTAAAATCTTGTAAACTGATTATTCGTACATGCTCTCCATGGCTAAGACCTTGTTACGAAAAAAATTCTGAATAACACTGGGAGCTTCTGAAAATTGCTCATAAAGTGAACCAAAATATCAGATAATGTGACATGTAAGGGATGGCTGAGTGGCTGAAATTTCCCCCTGTATTTCAGAAGTCTCATTCACCCTACCAGGATAGTTATTCATTCAGTCAAAGATTATATTATTTATATTATTTATTTATGTATTTTATCACAGAAACTTTTGTCTATCGCTCTTAATTATTTAAAGGGTGCACGTTTGTATGCAGATCGTTGGCAGCGCAAACCATGCTAGAGAGGTGCCGATGTAACCTGAAAGGTGATTTAAAATAAACATTAACTTCCAGGCGCTATGTAGAGAATATTCATCTAGCGGTGAATGAATGTCTTCCCCCCCTTAAAATATAAATGTGATTCAAGGTGAATATTAATCACGGTACTCCACCCCTGCCCTCCCCCTCACTGGCCATGACTTTCAGGATCCAAAAGGGCGATAGATTCCAATGCAGATTATAGCCGCTTCTAATGTAATTTAATGAGGTCTAGAGCAGACCCTATGATTTTAATACAATTTTTGTTTAAGGTATAAGGTATACCCCCACAATGTAAGACGCTGAAAAAACATATTAACATCTACAACTTTGGTGGAATTTTTGTTTTAATGTTAATTTACATTTATTTACTTGCCGGAGAGTACATGACTTAAAGAGCTTTTAAGCTAATAAACATTTTGTGTAAAAAGAAAATGGCGACAGTATCAACAGTATCACAATTGCATAAAGAGGGACTCAGTGCTCTAATGATGATCAATTAATGTTTAATTACCATAAATGAATCTGAGTTCATTCTAGGCAATTTAGTGGATCTATTTAGAAGAAGCCTTTTAGTTTTAATGACCCTGCTACTCTGTTGAGGGAAGGAGCTTCTTAAGGGCACTTGGTATAACCACTGTGAAAAATATTTAATCAAATAAAAATAAAAATAAAAATAATAGTTAGAAAAAGTGATAACAGATTTTGTGACCATCTTCAGGTGAAACTTACTGTTGTGAAATGGTTATTTCCATAAACCTCTAATACTATTTTGAAGCACTCACAGAACCAATAACACAGTACATTCCCCCTGATCACAAGCTTGTTGTTATGTGTTATTGCAGCAGGTCTGCATCTATGTTAGACAGTTTCTGCAATTTCTGAATTTCCCATACTTGAATTGCTACAGTAATGACGAATGGAAATATGAATTCTGCTCTCTCGCTCTCTCTCTCTCTCGCTCTCTCTGACATGAGCATAGATTTTAAAAGTAATAATAATAAAATAGTAAGACAGAGTGTGGCCAACAGGGACTGGGCCAGCAAACAGCCCTGTAGACATGCCCACTGTCAAGGCCTAACTGACACATCTGATTGTGATTTGTGAAATGCGCTTTTCAAAGACTGGCTAGATTTTTTCTGGTGGTGTGACTGGAGTTAATGAGTTTTGAGTGTGAGTTGGGTTTAGTTTTCTGCTGTTTTCTGCAACTGTTCAACTAAAATGATCCACAAAGGCTGTTAACTGCCACTTTGTTCTGCTGTATCTGACCACTTCTGAACCATACCTTGCATGATGGCCAGGTTGTAATCAATTAGATTTGGTCAGGATCTGTTTCACTTTTTATTTCACCAATAAACTGGCAATATATATTCTCTGTTTAGGGCCCCATAGCATTAAATTTCACTCTCTGTGAATAATAATGCATACATATTGCACTCTCTCTCTCTGAATAGTGTGCTCTTTATGCTGCTTTCTCTCCCTGTGAAATAGAGAGACCTGCTAGTGATAAGTCTGACATACTGTATCTCTCTGCTGGAGGTGATACCTAGATGCTGCTCTCTCTCTCTAATAAAAAATCAACAACAAAAAAATCAACTGCTCCCTCGGAATAATTGCCATTAAGCAATCTATTCCGGCAGCAGGTTCTGCTCACATTGCATCTTGGTCTCTGTAAGTGTCAAAGAAAATAAACCATTATCACTAACTGTATTCCCCAAATAATGTACTTCACCTTCATAATTTATCGCTTTGGTGAAATATTAACTAATCTTCCCATGAGAAGGGAAAGGATGTAATTTTCAGTAGAGCAGGACAAACACACCCTGAGACAAATCAAGCCAAGCACTGACATTGCAAGTTCAAGGTTTAAATCTGCTGGAAAATGCTCCAGCAGTGAAATGTTAAAACAGAATGCATCCAGCCCTGGGGGAAACCAGCACTGACATGGAATCTGCTTACTTTGAATCAACATTGATCAGTATGAACAGAGTATTATCAACAAACATTTTTTTAAAGCCAAAATGGACTGAACTGAAGGATTGGAGTTCCTTCTCTGAGTGGTCCATTTTATGGTTGATTTTGTGATACCTTAAATCATACTTTTTCCATGAATTCCCTATATATGTGATAAATGACATCCCTGAACTGGTTTGCAATATGGAAAATGGGACAGTTTATCTCAAATCATTATGTTTGGTAGCACAGGGAAACAAAAACAATGGCTTACCATATAGAGAACCCTTCACTTTTCTTGAGTTTTGGCTATATATGCAATTATAGTGATTTGTCCACTTTGTACAGCATGCTTTGAGGTTATGATTCAATTTTAAAAGATCTCTGTCCTCTGTGTAAAAGCAACAGTATTGAGTTTTATTTATTTATATTCAATTCCCCAGAAGGGATGCTTTACCAGCAGATGCATACTTGTTCTCCCCTCACACTGTAGTAACACACAAAGCTGACATTTGATACACAAGAAGGAAGAACAAGAGATAAATCAATAGCCCCTATCATAGCCCTCTTCCCACCAGGTTACAGGTGACTGGGGCTTCCCAATTGCTGCTTCTCTGTTAAGCTCTTCCTCTGCATTGCGGAGAAGTACCTTAGCAGAAATATAAATATAATGTTTGAACTAATTGGACTGTATGTGAGTGAGAAATGACTGTGATGGTATTTACTAATTGGACTGAGAAAGGTGTGCAATAGAGAGAGATAAAGTATTCTTTGTTGACTAAAATGATTCACAGTGGTTTCCATACAAATTAGAGAATGAGATGACTTTCATACACAGTATCTCCCTCAGACTTTTTCTCTCACTACATTAGGTTTCACTGTGCCTATTCCAGAGAGATGAAGACCAGGGATGTCCTTTGTAAAAAGTCTGGTTTTGGTTTGAGAAGAAAAAACAAGTAATCAGTAATCAGTGTTTTCTTTTGTCATTCCGGATTTATGGGTTTATTAGCTCACATCCTACATGAAACAACAAGCGCTAATCTAAACGAGTAGTGTCATTCTATTATTTAAAAAGAAAGGTCAACAGATTAAATAATGGTCCTGTCTATACGCTATCTATCAGGGGACCAGGTATAACCATTCTAACCAGTATTTCCTAGATCTGGTTTTCACCATCTGCTAATATCAAGGCCTGTGTGGAATAGCCGTTTATTTATTTATTTATTCACAGCCTAAGTGTCTGTTTCCTGGATGATAATGGCAAAGATGGTGAGCAATCATTAATAGAGCTATGTTTAAAATGTCTTTGCCTGAGGATGGATACAGCAAGTGAATGGAAGATCCGTGCAGCCAGTGCAACGCCTATGAGTCACAACTTGATCCTGTGAATAAAACCCCATGTTTTATAGTTCTGAAGCAGTAGACTATTAACATACCTGTCAAAGAAAGAGGCCACATTAAAGTGGATAAAAAGTCAACCATGGGAATACTTTACCATTAATGGTGTTAATACGATCGGTTATAAAAGGTTATTTTGCTTTGCAAGAAAAGGACAAACATTTTAATTCCTGTGCTGAGATGAAAACAAGTGGACAAAACCAATTATATGGCTGGGAGACAAATGCATTCACAGTGTCATTCCCATTGCTGACACCTGTCTGGTAGGACAACGGAGTCACAGTGTAACGCCCACTGCCGACACCAGGCTGGGAGGCCAATGGAGTCACAGTGTCACGCCTGCTGTTGAAGCTTGGCAGGGACTTGAGTCACAATATGATGCCCGAGGCCATCGCCTGGCAGGGTGGCCAATGGAGTCACAGTGTTACACCTGCTGTCAACGCCTGGCAGGGAGGCCACTTGAGTTAGGGTATCACGTGTGACTGGGAGCCCAGTGGAGTCACACTGTTACACATAGGGTGATACAATGGGATAACTTAAAATAAATACATAATGAAAAGCATTAATAAGTGCTGTTATTGCTCTAATGAACAATGCTGAACTATTGCTGAAAACAAGCTTTACACAATTACAGGGTTACATATGCTTTAGTATTTTCTATTTCATATAATTTTAAAAAATGTCCTTTTGTTAATATTTAAGTAAATATACAATTTTATTAATTTAATAATTAATACATAATTTCCCACATGTGAGTGCCAATAGAGCACCGAAGTTGTCTCTGCCCCTATTTTTGGTGCCAGAAGTACAGTCTATCTGTGTTTCTCCATAAGCAAGATTGGTCTAAATCACGCTCTAGTATCAATAATCTTTTTTTGGCCCAATCCAGTTTCACTCAGACCTGACGACATATTTGTAATATCAAAAAAGGTGTAAAACAAAAATTTGTATTTCATTTCCCTGGATGCCATGTCTTGACATGTAAAGGTCACTTCTTTTTTTTTGCATTTATCGTCTCGGCACTCTGTGGCTGCGTCTGTAGCAGTGCTCGCTGTGAACAAGTTCGCTATAGACATTGATGTCACTCCCTAGTCGAGTCGAAGGCAAGAATGCGATTTGTGGTTCCTGGAGCCAAGGCTAATGCCCGGCTGTGGTTTTTAAACCAGAGGGATGAATCGGACCCATCACATATGAGTCCTCGATATGCTAATTTTGTGCATAGTTAGGTTTTATTCTCAGAAACTAGATTGCAGCTGTCTGTTTAAATGTGTTAAACAACAGGAAATTAATATTCCCTGATTTCTACTGGTTTAATTCATAATACATATAATGTATTTTAAGGAAATATTGGCAAAACGTCTGAACCCAGTAGTAAGGTATGGAACTATTTTTTTTTTTGTTCTGTTTTATGCCCAGGGAAACATGTTGCATACATGACCATGCAAAATGGTTTATACAGGAAAAAATTTAGCTGTCAAACAAAAACAAAGATATGGGCTATGCTATGCTATCAGTGAAAACAATAGCCTACCTTCTTATTAAACCAGGCAATAGTAAAATTCATTGTCCACCCTCATTTTAGAAATATATAAAAATTAAAATGTGGTTCTGAATTTGGTTGTGATTGCTATCTGGGATGTTTGCTATAAGCCAGATATATATGAATAGGCCTACACAAGTATGCTATCAACTAAAATGAACAAATTTAACAATTCATTTTCAGATATAGGGAAATATACATTTTTACTTAATTTTTTACTTCTGGCAACTCATCCTAGGGAGGAGACTTTGGTATTCAGTTAATCTCTAATGAGGAGATTTAATAACCAGGAAGCAGGGGCTTCTTGATAGAGAGGGGGTGAGAAGCATAAGCAGAAGGAGCCATTTAAGCTTTTGTTTGTCATGTGCTTTGCAGTTTTATTACACAGGTTTTTGTTAACCTTTGTTTTAATTTGAGAATGTTTGAACTCATAACTTATACTCACAAAGAAATGTTTTTGATATGTTTACTTTTATTGAAATTACTAATTGTTTTTATAATAATTAATTGTTAATGTCTACTGATACATCATACATCATAAGCAATATACAGTACATTCACAGTTAAGAGCTGAAAATAATGTATGTCCAAATCATTACCACTTGAGACCTGGTAGAATACATGACACCTTAACAAGTGCAAATGCAAGTTTTTTTAAAGAAAGTGTTATGTCACAAACATTGTATCATTTCCATTTACCACGTTGTTTAAAATAATTAGTGAGGGGTCTAATTGATCATTAACATTTTATTTAAGAAATAACTTTATTCCTGAAAAAAACACAAATGTAAACCAAAGCTATTAAACTCTGACTACAGTCTATGCATTTTATGCCTGAAATAGTTTTTCCTATCAACATGCTGTACATGGAACCCTTTCAAATTACTCATAATTCATGGTATTACGGCAATGTGTATCTTTCTATACCTTATAGAATCTGTCTCTAAATGATACTAGACCTTTAAACAACAAGCTGACCAAGAATACTAATGCACGGTACATTTTGAACAAAATGGTAAAGTGATTCATCTCATGAGGGTGCTGGTGGGTGTTGACAGGGGAGCTGATAGGAAATTCGGAGCTGATAGGAAATCCTTGATGGGTATATATTATGGTCTGATACAGTCCGTCCTGGATTACAGGTGTGTGGTGTATGGTTCAGCAGCCAAATCGGTTTTACACTAACTGGATGTGTTACAGGCAATGGCTCTTAGGATTACTGCTGGGGCTCAGTTGAGATGATGGGAGAGAATGCCACTAGAATTGAGGAGGCAGTAACTGAGTGTGATGTACTGGATGTCATTCTAAGGCTGTGATGAGGGACAGCTTGTGCATACAGTTGTACAGCTATGTTGGGAGTATGAAAGGCAGTCTGGGTGTCAATGGTGAAATTTAAGTTACCATGTTGGTAGCTTTATAAGCCGGAGGCGGATTTTAACTGGTAGATCAGAAGGGTCTAAAAGGGTGGTACAGTAGGATGGCCAGTTTGGGGAGTTTGGGTGTTGGGTTGTATGTTGGTTTTTTTTTATAGTTGCATAGTTAACAGATGGGTTGTCTATGTACTCGGGGAGCTATTAGCTATTTTTACAGCGTTGAGGTGGGTGGAGGAGGTGAGACTTGGGGTGGTAGTGTATTATGACTCGATATCAATGCTGTCAGAGTATTTCATCCATGGTGGGTAACAAACTAGACTTAATTATAGAAGTGGTTGTCCCTGTGTACCATATTCAAATAGCTGGGATGCAGGTTTTCTCTGTTGGGTCCCAGGGCATGCAGGCCAGGAGGGCTTTTGGTAAAGCTCAGATGGTGGTGGTGGTTTTGGGGAAGTTGGAGGCTAAATCCATGCTTAAAGCAGAGTAGATTAAACACTAAGCATAGACAGGATTAGGTCATTGTCAGTAGGTTGAGTGCATGCTGGGTTTAATGCATGCCCACTTGGCCCTCAATTGGACATAAAGCAGAGATTTAGCAGATAGGATATATTGATTTTTAACAGTTTAATTTGCTTGGATGCAATCTACATAGAATCGTAATCTTTCTATGAAAGATAAAAAACAACAACCACATCAATGTATTTTGACCTTAATTAATCAATTTTATAACCAATTGAAGAGCATTTAGCAAAGCTGATCATTCACATACCGTTCAAGTATATGAAAAAGCATAATTAGGTTATGACAGCAGGTTATGACTCTGTGATATGGTAATGAATTTAAAAAAAAACATTAAGCATTCAGAACAGATTTTATGTGAAACGATTTCAAACATGTTTGGGTTCAAAGTTATAATACTAATAATATAATAATAATGAACAGATTAAATAAAGGAAACACACTTGCAATCCAATGGAAACAAACTATTGAATGAGATAAGTTTGAATGAGTGTGTGAGGGTGGCACCATGGAGTCAATCTGCTTAAGTTCCACACATTTAATAAATGTTTGAAACATTTGTGTAGAAAACAAACATATATAAATATGACAATATTTGAAGCTTCACACATAATACACATTTGAAACATCATAAACATGTCAAACATTTGTAAATGTGATATAATCTAGACAATTTTCTTAAAGTTTATTTAAACATTTTAAACATTGACAGACACTCATAAATGTGGAAAAAAAACTTAAAAAAATAAATGTGGGGTAAAATCTAATATTTATTTAAAAACTGCATTTTAAAAAGTGTTTTAAGGCACCTGGTAGTAAAGTTTGATTTAGGCCATTCGACAAAAAATTAGTATTGTATTTGATATGTTTGGGTCGCATTGAGGTTTTATTTATTCTATAGGTTTTCTATAGGTTCAGAAAACATCCTATATGAGTAACGGCACAGATCTAGCATGCAATACAGCAAAAAGCTAATAAAAGCTAAACTGTTTGGCGATGGGACATCCATGTGGAGATGGCAGGTGCCGATTTGAGGAAGTACTTGATAAGATCAACTGCAAGCAGAGATTTTTTTGCCTAGGGATCTAGTGTATAAGGAGAAGAGGAGGAGTCTCTCCAAGCCACCTGGTAAAAGTGATCAGACAGATATGAGATAAGCCAGGTAAGAGTGGCGCCTGAGATTGCCATCTCAGAGAGCTTGGAAATCTTGTGATTTGCAGGGCTGAAGGCTGCAAAGCGCTCCAGGAGGAGTAGGACCAAGGAGTTGTAGTCAGCTCTGGTGTAGTGTAATGGTTCACTAATGGTGAGGAGGGCCATCTAGGTTCAATGATCCTCATTTCTTTGAATACAGTTGCTTTTACTGTAATAGCATAAACTCTACAACTGTGTTTTTCAATTCTCAATAGACCTCTTCATTTCTAACCAGATTTCACAAAATTTAACACAGATATACAAATATAGGAAAATAATGCTTAAATTCTTGACTGTGACAAGCTGGTCCTGAAAGCATCATTGAAACCGCCACGACTTTCCCCCAATGCTTTCGATTGCTTTTTCTGTAAGTCTCGGGAGCAAAGTGATGCTTTCAGCAGGATAATCCCTCTGTCGTTATCACTCATTCAGCAACTCTGCTCAACTCCGTTCAGCCAAGAGCTAAATTTAGCCTGAGATGGCTGCACTTTCAACACTAGATTAATGACTCATAATGGCCGAGAACTGCAGGTTATGGAAGGAGCTTGTATTGATTTCAGGCAGTTGGGCCTCCACGGCACAGTGTCATTCCTCATTAGTAAACCACACGGCTCACTAAGCCTTGTCTGGTCAGGAGGACATCTTGCTAAACCCACTCAGCATATTTTAACCAAGACACCCGAGGTTCTATCAGTCAATTTAACGTATATCTAAAACATCACCAACGGACAGGAAGAACAGATTTCAACATACGTAAATTTTATTCTGTTTTCTATTATTTGTTTATTTTATTACCTATGCCCACAACACTACTATTTCCCAAAAAGCAATCAAACATGGCATACAGAACACAAAAAGAAAACCTTTTTGGCGAATATTTGGGAGCAGGATGACAGTTGACAGATGACAAGTGTTTGTTTGTTTTTTTTACTTTCTAGCAGTACCCTATTGGAACCCGGCTTCTAAAATAAGAACTCTTGTATTTTCTTGAATTTGTTTTGTTTCTGTAAATGGATAGGAGTTGTATATCTTAGTGTAGGGTGCTAAATCTTTCCAAAAAAAAAGGGGGCTCAGGAGTAGTAGACATCATTGCCTGACCTCACTAATGCTCTAGAAGCAAGCAATGATCCAAAATCTAGTCAAAAGCCTTGATGTTGGAACAGAAGAGTGGAGGCTGTATAAAACATGCTATATGTATATAGCATCAAATAGGGGACTAACTCCATATTAATGCCCATGATTTTGGAATGAGATATTCGACAAGCAGGTGTCCACATACTTTTGGCTATGTAGTGTATATTTTAATGCTGTTATAAAGGCTAACTGCCGGAGCTAAGGAGTAGAAAAAAACTGAAGAAATTAGAACAAAAGGCGATAGCTACAAAAATAAAATAACGAGTAAACAAAAACTATTACAAAATTCTAAAAACGCAGTTTGTGAAGACATAAATACACAATTGTGGCATTTGTTTATTATGTCTCATTTTAATTTTCTGTTATGGATGAAATTCTCTTTCCTGGTTAAAAACACTGAGCCAAAACATCTCAAGGCTCTTTCCGTCTCTGTACGTAGGGGGAGCCTGATGGCCAGCAAGTTTCACTTCTTCTTGCCCACATCCGTGTTTTAAAAAGTACTGCTAAGCCATCTCCAGATGGGAGTAAATCACTGCAATTAGAGCTCTCACAGACCGTAACATTAATTACATTAAACCATGTCT